>MNCI01002813.1:262460-317954 GCA_015680685.1 Gnetum montanum
CATTAGCGTCAACATACTTGTGTCAATGCATCAAGCATGCATCGATGGGGATACATCGACACAACCTATCTTATTAATGGTTCATCAATATGTAACATAGAAATTTTGATAGAAGAAAAGGAATCATCTACAAAGTTCATGTTAAAAAAATTTCTACCTTGATCATCAATTAAAATTTCTTTACTAATATTCTATTATAGATCATAATGTAGATTATGTGAGAAAAAAAAGTCTGCAATAATAATAAATAAATAGGAAGCTAGAGGATAATCTTAATAAACTAAATGTTGAATAGAAAAGGAGGAACTTAATTCACAATTAGGAGCAACTAGAGCATGAGCATCAATGAGTAGGGTATAGACAACATGAATAAAATAATCACTAAATTCTAGTTTACAAAGGTAAGAACCAATAAAATTTCATTCAACTCTGACATAAGATTTAGTAAAATATAACTTAATAAAAGTAATATCGTAGTTAATATCAAAAGTCCATTGCATTACCTCTTAAGATATAATAATATTATTTAAGATATTTCTACATTCAACAAAACTAGTTTACTCTGATGATATCTTTATTAATCTTTTCAATTTGGAAAGTCATGTATATAGCCAAAATTTTAAAAGTATTGTTAAGAAAAGTAATAGGCCTCCAATTACCAATATGATGAAGATATCTATTCTTATAAATAAGAAAAATTACATAATTTCATTTTTATTAATATTTTTACTAAGAGAAATTTTTTTAATGGCTTCTTAGAAAACATGAAAAATATCATCATCAATAATGTCTTAATGTTTCTTAAAAAATTCATCATAACTTGGACCTTTATCATCTACTAAACTAAAGGTTGCTTTTTTAGTTTCTTACACTATAATTTCTACTTTAATAATTCTTTGATGTATTTCTATTATAAGATGAGGGATTTATGTACTAGAGGCCTTGAAGGATTCCTTGCTAAAATCTACAAAATAAAAATAAAAATTATTTACTAAAAAATAATTAATAGTCTTACAATCATTTATATAAAGTGATTCTAGTGTATGTACTTGACCATTTCCTTTTAGAAATTTAAAAAATTCCTTAAATTTTCATCTTCAAAATTTAGCAAACCCATGCAACTTTTAGTGATAGCACTTTTAACTTTAAAAACATCCCAACATTTTTTAGCATAACAAGCTTTAGCCATGGCTTTTTAAATTTCCAAATCAAAGAGATTCTACTCAAAAAGAATCTTCAAATACTTGATAGATTCTAAAATATCATCTTTGACTTGATGCTTAGGCATAACAAATTACTTTCCAAACCATCTAGCATAATTTCTAACTTTATAAGTAGCTTATTGCCACTAGTCAATCTAACTAATATCACTGGCAGGCTTTTTTTCTACACTTCATAAAGACTTTAAAATATTTTTTCCACTACCTCCTATGAACATATTATCATTTATAAGAAAAAATCTTATGTTTTAGAAAGGATGGAGAATTAATTCTAGAGAGAAAAATGCTAACATGAAAATGGTTTGATAAAGTAGCATTTTTGTACACTTCTAATTTTCTTATAGGCTTCCAAAAGAAAACATTAAAGATGTAAAATCTATCAAGTCGATAATAAATTCTACCATTTCCTTGTTGATAATAATACTAAGCATAATGCTTCTCATTTGAATGATGTGAAAATAAAGAGATAACATTAAAAAGAAAATATTTTTCTTAAAAATTACATCAATCTTCTTTTCCTTGGAAAGACATATTAGTAGGAATAACATCAAGTTTTTCTAAATGGCTTTCAACCATATTAAAATTACCTCCAATAATTCAATAAAATTTAGGCACATTTAGAAGATATTTCTAAACCTCTAATTGATCTTTTGAATTATTGGGAGGATAAATATTACATAGTCCAAAGTCTTCATTTTCACTATAGAAAGTAATCCAAATAACTCTTCTAAGGTTATCAAAATTAGAATTCAAAAATTTTCTAATCTAGTTTTTATTAATAAGAATAGAAAAACCTACTTTATTAACTTCATGAGTAGCAAGGAAAAAAATGTATTTTTTAAAAAATTCATTTACTAATAAAATAAATATCATGTACTAAAATATTAATTTCTTATTGCAAAAGAAAATGTGAAGATAAATGCTAATTTGGAAGATACTCCTTAGAAATCTTTTCTTGGGATCTATAAGAAAGGATCCAAATATTCCATGATAAAAATAACATTGAGATGTGAAGCATAAGTTTCCTATTCTTGATTTTTGAAACTCTACATTTATCTCACAATCCATGTCACTAATAGGTAAAAAAGCATTTTTTGATAAAAAAATACATTTGGAATAGTAGTAGAAGTAAAGACAGTAGGAGATACCTTTGGGGTTATTAAATTAAAAGTAACATCTACAAGCATTTTTGTTTTGTATTGCACTAAGTGAAATTCATATGTTTTAATATAATCATTATTGGTCATACTAAAATTTTCTTTTTTATATAGAGAAATTCTGTTTACATATCAAGCGTTTATTGGCATCTTTAGAATTAAAAGGATTAGTAAAAGTTAAAATATTAATGAAAAAATTTCATTTATACCTACTAAAAATTACTATTAATTATATTTTCTAAAAACTATTCTTTCTTTTCCTCACAAACAACTTTTTTATTGAGAATAAGATAGATTTCAATAACATGGT
This sequence comes from Gnetum montanum, assembly GCA_015680685.1. NCBI lineage: Eukaryota > Viridiplantae > Streptophyta > Gnetopsida > Gnetales > Gnetaceae > Gnetum > Gnetum montanum. Next base: position 265,148 of record MNCI01002813.1, read on the forward strand.
CATAACAAAAATAGCTACAACATCCTCACAAATTATAGTATGTAATGTTTTTGGAAAAATACTAATTACCAGCCTTGAGTTTTAATTCTATCTTTCTCTATCATAAATCAGAATTTATAAAATAATATGCATGCTAGACAACTAATGAGTCATGGTTTATTGGACCACATCAACATGATTGCATACCCATCAATGCATGGTTTCATGCATTGATGCATATATGTTGATGCAATATCTTGTCTTGCCTATATAAATGCATGCAGCCACTACATTTATGGCATTCATTCATTAGTATCTTAGTGAAACTCTTACATTTTATTTCTTTTAGAGTTATTATATTTTCTAAGTGCCTATAGTAGGAGTTGAGAAGTGTACGGATCTTTATTTGAGCATTGATGTACGTGGACACCTCAAGGTGAATGGCAATAAAGACAAGCTTTCTCAATAAACCTTGCAACACTTGGACTGAGCTTAATGTTTATTTGATTCATTTATTATTCATGTAATTTGCTTTAATGAATTAAATTAATAAATTAATTAAGTATGACCATCTGGGACATATGTTAATGCATGGTAATCCTAGTTGTGCTTAATGCTTGGTAATCGTAGTTGTGCTTAACGCTTGGTAATTGTAGTTGTGCTTAACATGGTAACCTAGTAGCATTGCAATGTGTTCAAGATGTCTATGGAAGATGGGAATAAATATTTATGTTATGCTTAGTTAAAGCATTAATTAGTTATTAGATTAATTAGATATTTAACTACTTTAATTTTACACTTAGGTAAAGTAGATAAAAACATAAAAATGATACAAATCATATACCTCAATTACACTTAACCATACCATTATGCCTCACAAGTGGAACTAGGAATACAACGATCATGGCATTGAGATTCACTGCCTATATAAATTGTACTTAGAAAATGAATATCTACAGAATTCAAATAGATCACTTAGTGAATGCTAGTGATTCATATGGTTGGACGTAGGGATTGCTTGCTGCTAATCATTAGCACTATCACTAGGGACTTTAGTTAGCTAGGTGCACTATCTAGGAAGATAGTGAAATTATTCATTCATTTTTGTAAAGTCCTTAACATTAAAATCATTAATCTAACAAAATAAACTAAAATGCACACTATTTTTCAAGAACTAAGATGTCTTCTTCTTGCAAGAAAAATTCCATGCTATTGTTCAAGCACACTTTCGATTTAAGGAAAGAAGACCCAAAACCACTTATGCCCTAATAATGTAGAGTTTTGTACATACATCTATATGCTTACAGTCAAGATTTCACCTTCATCCTACAATAGGATGAATAGATGTGATGGAGGGACATGGAAAACAACATCATATTGTCACCCAATCACTCAGTTTGTACTATGCTATTTCACAATCTCATGAGATTGGGCATAGCAAGGCTTAACATTGAATATGTTGCATAGGATCATGACTACTGGGATTATCACCCCACTGAAGCACAATGCAAAAGGTATCAGCAAGCAAAAGATTAGCATGAGTTTTCAAAGGGGAAATAGTTCACAAACCCCTTGTTCCTACTAGGGAAAAAGGAAAGGGAGGATCCTTTTTTTGGGCACTTATTAATATACTAAGTCTCCTCTGCTCCTCAATGAGAAAGCCCTTAATCAGCATCTACACTCGACTATAGGCAACCTTGGTTTAGGAAAGAATGAGTCCCATGATCATGAGGGCTCTAAAGAAGGAAGTCAGGGTAGAAGCAACAATAAGTACCACAACCATGGTAAACATCATGACCAATGTATAGGGGATAGAAGACAGTACTTTGTTGATGGTCTTCTTTCTTTTTTTCTTTATCATCCTCATCCTCTTTCTCCTCAACCTTCGATCAAAGTTGTAGATGGAATAGAAATCATAATGGAGGTGACTAGAGGGATAGGGATGATCATAGGTCCCATGAAAATAGTAGATACATGGGGTGTGAGCAATCAAGAGAGGTCCACCATCATGAATAAATGGATAGTAGGGGCATGATCAAAATCATCATCTTCACAAGTGTTATGATTATGATGAGTCCTTTCTAGCAACCATAAACATGCTCAACATTGTAGATGTTGTAAGGATTCCAACAAGTCATGTGAAAGATAGTTTAATTAAATGATTATACATGAAAAATATCCCTAAGTTTGAAGGGGGATACAATTCTTATCCATAGAACCATCTTCAAGCCTTTCACCATGCCCATTCCTTACAAAACATTGAAAATGAATGGTAGAAATTAAAGTTTTTTCAAAGAACACTCATTAAATAGGTTGAAAGTTGGTACTAGTCCTTGGAACTGGAATCCATCCAAAGATGAAGTACGATGCTTGAACTCTTTAATGAAAAGTATCAAATGTACTCTAGAGTGTCCAATTTGAGCACATAAATTTAAGATTGAAGAAAAGGAACACATGAATCCTTGGATGCAGCCATGATAGATACTACTTTCTCTTGCACCAATGCCCTGGTCATGCTTATTCTTAACAAGAGCAACTATACCATATCATAGATGGACTCCAAACATAAACAAGAAGAACTCTTGGGGTCTATGCCCAAGGGATACTTTTAGAACTAAGGGTTTATTAAATCTAAATGATAATTATGAAAGTGATTAAAGAAGAAGATGAGTTGAGAAAAAGGGAAAGTGTAGATTAAGACAACTAGGATTCTTCCTTTCGTAAAAGGAAAGTCCAATTCTATGACAATGAGGAGAAGACATTGATTGATAAAGTGGTGCAATGAAAACCTTACCAATACAAAAATATTTTTCTCAAATATTAGCTAAGGTAGATAAAATGTGGAACTCTTTAGATGAAAAGTTCCAAGCTACTCTAAAAATCACCAAGGAGACCAAAGAGCAAAGTAGAGATCATGATTGAAGGAGAAGGAAGAAAGCTAAACATGCCCAATAAAAGGGTAAGGGCAAAGCTACTATAGTAGAAGAGGTTGTGGATTTTGAAATAGATGATGAGGATTTGACATTTGCCAATATGAAAATCCTAAAATATGTTACCCTATAATGTCACACTTGCAGGAATCTGAGGTGTATACTCTAAATCCTAGATTAGCTAAAAGGAAAGCACCTAGAAGTTTGCCTTATCCTCAAGGCAACTACAAGTAGTTCCATCAGCAAACTTATTATCTAAGTGGTGTTCCACCTTAACCTCATGAGTAGTACTAGTAGTGACAACACCTACAGTAATGGAGGATGCCACCACCAAGACTATAGTACCCTTACTAAGAGCTAGATCCATATGGGTACTATGTTCAAAAGCCCATTTCTCCATGTGACTCTTCTAGTCATGCCTCATTCCAACACCACCACTACCCTCTTGAGTATTATAGAGCACGATCTCTAAGAGGGGAATCCCTATTTCCACACTACTCTCCTCATCCTTCTAGACCTATACCTGCACCCTCAATTCAATTACCACCTACTCCATCCATACAGGTTGAATTCCAACCTAGCTAATGAGTGACAAGTATCCATACACTCAACCATATGAATCACTAAGTATTCACACGTGATCCAGTCAAGTTCCATGGACTCTGTGTCTTCTAGTACACTAGCCTCTAGGAAGTGAACTTTCCCTAATAGTCATTTTTTCTCTTCCCAATTACACTTGTGATATGTAGAGGTATTATTAAGTGTAATTGAGGCATATGATATTTATTATTTTATGTTTTATGTTGTAGGTGCTTAAAATAAAGAATGAAAGGAACGAAGTAATTTAATTGCAAATTTAATCTAACTAACTACACCTAAATAATCCTAACATAAGCATCCATTCCCACTTTCCATATACATCTTGAAGACATATAATGTTGTTGGGTTACCAAACATCAAGCATTACTCAAATTACCAAGCATCATGCTCATACTCAAAGTGTTCATACTTATGTGCTTAATTAAACACTACTTAACCTAGCTTAGTTTATCCTAATTAATTATTTAATTACTTAAATCATTAAATAAAATTTTTGAAAACATTAAATGCATAAATAAATAATTAATCTATTTCTAAGTGTTGCAAGGTTTATCAAAAGGCTCATCTTTATTGTCGTTCACACTACTATGCTTAGAAACATCAATGCTTAAATAAAGATCCATACACTTTCTAACTCCTATTGCAGGCACTCAGAAAAATATTCTAACTCTCAAATGACACAACTGCAAGATCTTTGCTACAACTATGACAAGACTTCCCATAAACATGATGGCTAAGCATGTATAGACTTTATTGTGGAGTTGTGTTGATGGGACCTCATAAATGTAGCAAATACTATGTTGACACGACCTCGTCAATGAGGCAACACCATGTTGATAGGGGCCTATTAATGTGACACTTTGATGCTTCATCACTAGTCGAAATAAAGAAATTCCACAAGGGTTATTAATTGAGAGTTGACTCTCTAGCCAAGTGGTTCAGACAATAAAACTTCAAAAACAACCTTTCTTCTGAACCAACAATCCTACTAAGCCTTCACAAATACTTGTAGCTAATGATCCTACTTCTCCTTCACCCTTCAAAACACCACTCAAGATCCCTTTGAACTAAATGCCTTTTAAAGTCCATACTGTAATTTTGACCCATGCAGTCATAGATTGCATAAAGACTAGTTACCTTCCTAGGAAAAGATTTGATCCTGGGAGTCTCATAATTTACTTGCAAATCACTAAAAATGAGCCTTGTAAGGCTCTTCTAGACTCAAATTTTGGTATGAATTTGATCTCTCATGAAATGTACAAATCTTGGAACTTTCCTCCTCTTAAGAAGAGCAACATTCATCTTGAGTTAGCATATCCATCACCATTCCATTGGAATTGGTAAAGAATATTGTGACCATTTTCTATGGGTGGTCCTATCCTATTGACATCCTAGTGATATGAGTAGATAATTGCAAGTGAGACTTTCCCATTATCATGGGAAAGACATGTTTGAGTAAAATTAATGTGCTAATGGGCATTAGAGATCTCTCCTTGAAGATTTTTAAGGAAAATGACTTTAAAAAGATAGAGAGAAAGCATGTTCTATACATCACATACAATGACACAAGATGGCACTATATGAAGAAATTATGGATAGTTAAAAGTACAAAATTTATAGTATGCAAGCAGTGTGCAGATGTCATGGAAATCCAAAGGTGCCTATACCTAGCAGCCACAAAATAGGAGGAAACCTAGTGACTAAAAGTTGAATCTTAAAGTAGTTCAATAATATGCATTGAACAAACTAAGATCCTAACAAGTGCCTATGTTGAAGGCATGGATAGAATCAAGCAAGTTCATCACCAAATCTTCAATGAACATGATGACACTAATTGGGAAGAGTTGGAAATCCCTTAGAGGTTTAAATAGGAGCCACTTAAGTTAAAAATTCTACTGGTTAGAATAATATATGCTTTTTTGAATAATGGGAAGCTATTCATTATCAATGCTAAGCTTGCTCCTAAATAGAAAAAGAAACTATTGGAGGTTATCAACAGATGGCCAATAGCCTTTGCTTGGTCATATTACAAGTTAATTGGAATTGATCAAAGGATATGCCAACAAAAAATTTACATAGATTCCTCCATTAAACCAAAGTAGCAGCTGCAAACAATAGTTGAACTCTATCACATTGCAAAGAGTGAGTGGGTTAAACCACTTGTGATAGTGCTAAAGAAAGGTGGTAAGTGAAGGGCCTATATCAATTTTAGGCTACTGAATATGGCGACATATAAGAACCATTTTCCATTTTCATTTGTGGACTAGGTGTTGGATGTCATTTCTAGGTATTGTTATTACAACTTTTTGGATGATTCTAGTGACTATAATCAAATTCAAATAGCACCAAATGATTAGGTCAAAACTACATTCATGAATCCTAGGGAACTTTTGCTTATAGAAAGATGCCATTTGGCCTATGCAATTTCCATGTTACATTACAATGCCTTGTCTTAAGCATATTCCAATAGCAAATTGGTAGCAAGATGGAAGTCTTAATGGATGACTTCTCCATATATGGGGTTGCATTTGAGCAAGCCCTGGACTATCTTGAGAAAGTGTTGAAAAGGTGCATGGAGATAACCTTAGGCTCAACTAGCAAGAAAAGTCACTTGATGATGTAGGATGGAATTATTTTGGGACATAGAATATCACAAAAAGGAGTTAATGTGGACCCTGAAAAAATAAGGACCATCCAAGGAATTACTAGAAAACTTGAAATAATTAAAGATGTGAGGCCATTCTTTGGTCACACTAGCTACTATTGCCACTTCATCAAGAATTTCTCTAATATTTCCAAACCATTAGTGCAGCTAACAAAAAAGGATGCTTTGTTCATCTAGACCAAGTAATGCAAGCATGCATTCTAGAAGCTCAAGCAAATGCTTGTGGAAACTTCAATTCTATGAGTACCTGACTAGTTTAGATCCTTTTACATCATCACAAATGCATCAAGTTATGCTTTGGGGATCATGCTCACAAAGCTAAATGATCAAAAACATCCTTATTATATCCACTGTGTGAGTAGACAAATTGTGGATGCATATCTAAATTATACCACCATAGAGAAAGAACTAATGACAATGATGTATGCCTTAGAAAAATTCCAATAGTATGTTCTTTGGTACAAGGTGTTTGTGCACATAGATCATAGTGCAATCTAGTTCTTGATGAATAAGACAATAGTAAGACCTAGTGTTATATAATGGATGTTGATCTTGCAAAAGTTCAATATAAAAATGGTAGATTGAAAGGGGACTAAGCATTTGGTCAATGGTCACTTGTCTTGATTGAGATGGGATAGCAAAGAGGAGAACATCCTACTTTTAGATTAGTTTCCTAATGAACTCTTCTTTGTTGAAGCTATAATTGAATAATTACCCACTAAAACCAAATGGTATGATGCCATTCCCACCTACCTTCTTACTCAAGAGATGCCATAGGAGTGGGACAACAAGAAGAAACAATAGTTTCTTCACCAGGAAAAACACTTCATGGAAATCAGTGGACACCTTTACAAGGTGTGCACTAATGCCCTAGTTTGTTGGTGCATTCCTGATGCTGATCAACTATGTGTTCTTAAAGATGCTCATGAGGACACTTGTCGGGAACATTATTCTGGAAGACATATGACCATTAGGATCCTAATGGTAGGTTATTATTGGCCAAAAATTTTCAAGGATGCCCACCACTTCATCCTTTCTTGTGAACACTGCCAATGTGATGGTGGGATAACCACTTGTATAGAGGTGCCTCAAAAATGGATCCAACCAATAGAGTCCTTCAATATTTGGGGCATTAACTTCAAGGGTCCCATCACACTCATGTCTAATGGAAAATCATAAATCATAGTAGCTATTGACTACTGCACCAAATGGATAGAAGCTATGGCTATCACCGATTACACATCTTCCACAATGACTTAGTTTATTCAATAACATGTGGTAAATAGGTTTGGGGTGCCATGTACACTTATTTCTAATAATGAAACTCACTTTAGATGAACCACCTTTTGAAAGCTCATGTAGTGCTTTGGGGTTGAACTTAAACTAACAACACCCTACCATCCCAAGCTAATATTTAAGTGAAAGTTATGAATAGAAAGATTAAAAAGATACTAACAATAATAGTTAGTAGATATAGAAAGGATTAGAGCACAAAACTCAATGATTTCCTTTGGACCTACTACTCCACTTGAAAGCTTCCTATAGCAAACTCTCCCTATGAGCTTATGTACAAAAAACTACCAAATTTTCCCATCCAAGCATAGCTCCATATATTCAAAAGCCTATGACCTTAGAATTAAGAAAGTAAAATTTCAACCAAGAGATAAGGTCTTATATTGGAATTCCAAATATGTACCACAATGAACTAAGTTTTAAACATTATGGGAGGAGCTTTACATTATCTGTGAAACCTTTCCCTCTAGGACCATGTTAATATACAAACCTAAAATGCCAAATAAAAAGTTGCTACTCAACATACAACAAATAAATCATTTTCAAGAACCTAAGAGTGATAATGACAACAACACCCCATTGGATGAACAAGCATTCTCAACTTTTTGGATCTCCTCCTTCCAACCTAGTCATGGGATAAATAACCATCCATGCTAATCAAATAATGTGGCTCCTCATTTTCTTCATTTTTTCTATCTTTCACCATTTTTTACATCATTTTAGTATGTTTTTCTTTTTCTTTAATATTTTACAATTTCTTTTATATTTTACTTTATTTGGTTTGTGTTTTTCTTATGTTTTCCTATATTTTCACTAGGACCAAGTGCAATTATAGGTACTAATTAATGGTGGTTTGTACTACAATGTTATTTAATTGCCAATGTCTAGATTCTATCTTTGAATTTTGATGTTGATGACTAAGATATGGCTTCTTTTCATGATAATAGATAGTGATTTCACATCATCCACTAATCCATAACACTCTATGGTGTTTCCTCATTTTTGAAGTATGAGGTCCCTTCTTAAATGAAACATTTAACAAATTTATGACCTTGATATTTTTCAAACATGGGAAGGACTAAATGGATAGAAAAGATGTTACTTTAAGGAGATTTAACACTGTTTATACTTTCCTACCCTCTTAGGTGCATCAATATTTTCATGGATATTTTCCATTTCTACGTTGACCAATAACATGAAGCTAAAGTATTTGCATGGTGTGGTTCTTATCCAAAAATGGAAAACTTAAAAATAAAAATAATGGAAATTCAAAGTACATCCCTTATTCTCAATAATAGGCTACAAACACTGGTTATGGGACTAGAAAGGAAAGTTACCCATGCCTGAAGGTCCCCTCTAACTAAGGCCCTTCTCACTTCCTACTTCTCTTTTCTCATTTTTTTTGGAATAGTGATTAATTTTTGGGGATATTCTTGTTCCTTGGAGGATGGACAAGTCTCTAAGTGTTAATGCAAATTCATTGAAAGTGGATGATTTTAATTCGGACTAAGGATCAACATTATTAGGTTATTTTAACCACAAAATCCACAAGGGACTTAATGTGATCACAATATGGAACTCTATTCCATACTCTCTCTAATCTGCCTATGATCTCTGTCACTCACCTAACTACCATTTCTCATGTTTGTTTAGTATCCTAGTTTGATATGGTCAAAATTTCATGGTGGTTTCTTTGGTGATTTGGTGCTTAACTACCATAACCATTAATAAGCCATGGGATTCACAAACTCCTTAGTTTAAGGGCATGCAAGGACATTAAGGGGATGAGCCTACTATGGGGAGGATCCACTTGCATATTTCCTAGTTGGATTTGTTAAGTTCCTCATCCCTTTGATATTTTTGCAATCAAATCTCTCATGCTCCACATCAGTTGCATCCAGTAGTTCACTCCTTCATTAATTTTCTCCAAGGTAAATCTCTTATTTTGTGAATTATCAATATCTCTTCACATATTTCATCATGTTCTAGACTTCTTTGGGTTCCTCTAAACTCCAATATTATTAAAAGATTCCTTATTTTTCTTCATTTTTTAAAGTGCAAAAATTATTTGTTAATGACTATGTCAATGTGGCCCCATCAATGCAATCTCATCAATGCAACATAAAAACACTATATATATTGGGCCACACTTTGTCATTTTTGCATATTTCTTCAAAATGAATGAGGAGGTTTTTTTTTATTTCAAGAGCTAATATCCTTGTAAAGCTCATATCTTGCTAACTGCTTATTAGGTTAATCCTATTTCTTAGTCCTACAACTACTAGAGTTGAGCTCTGCATTGTGGGGACCACAAACCTTAGGTTTTTGATGATTTTTTCTGAAATTTTTCTAACTTTCATAAAAAATTAACTAATAAAATACCATTAAAATTATTAATTCATCAAAGCTAAACCTTCCCAAAGAACTCCAGTAGTGATTTTAAAAAATAATATTAAAATAATTAATCTAAGATGATCATAACTTAGCCAAAGTGTAACAAGAAAAACAAGACAAGGTACCTAAATGTTATATGTTATGCATCAAATGCTAATCCTTGGTTATGTTGTGATTGTGGATCATTGAACTTAAAAGGAGGGGAGGGGTGAATAAGTTCCCTAAATAAAAAATTAAATGAAAAAAGCACTAAATTTAATCTAGTTCCCCAAATTGGGTAGTCCACACATGGAGAGTAGATCACAAGTACACCTTTGGACATTGTTGCTCTTAAAATGTGGTTGAAGGATCCACACCGTGTATAGTCATCAAACCCTACTTCAGAGTGTTGTATCACAACATCAATCACTCAACCGATCAAGGTTCCATAAATCTTGAAAATGTGGTTTCAAGGATTTTAGAACCTTTACAATCTTGAACTCCACATCAGAGTGTGGTACTACAACACCAACAACTTAATCCCATAAGATCCTGACAAGCTTATGCACATCAACCCTATAGAGCAACCAGAATAATAATTACAAGGAATAATTGTAACTCAATTTTCTAATCCTTGGACAATGAGGTACAACACACTTTATAAAGCCAAAAATAATTAGACAATGAGGAGCAATAGAGAATGCAATTGTACAATTAATACAACAATGCTTGCTCATTTTCCAATGCACATGAAGTCTTCTTATAGCTACTATGTTTCTAAATCCTTCTTAATATTTGTGCAATGACTATCTAACAATCACTAACGGTCATGGTAGAAGTCTTTCTAATGCCTAAGACATCTCTCTAGATTTGCCTTTAAATTTGGAAAGATGTATTTGTTTCCTAAAATATGTCTTTCTAAAGTATCTACTCTAGAAGACATCTTGGTCTTGTTGATGATGTCTTTCTAGACTTGGTCTACAATTTGTAAAGATGACTCTCCCTTGTGAAAGAACTCTTTATCTAAGAAATATGTCTTGCTATTTCTAAATACATCTCTATCTAAGTTCTCTCCAAATCTACCAAGACATTTTTTCTTTTGTAGAGACATCTTTCTTCACTTTCTCTTGCATGATGAATGCATCATTCCTTGTCTACAACCTTGATCTTCCATATGCTTTAATGATGTCCAATTTTCTTATATCAGATCATGTCCTTATCCATATTCTTTGGATGTTCATTTGAAGACATGTGAATGACCTCCTCTTATAAGCTCTAGGATAGTTCGTTCCTTGTCCTCTTTAGCTGATCTTGGTTTCTCATGTACGTAGTCCTACAAACATAACTGTAACGATGGAAAACATCAGTCGCTAGAAATACCGAACAAAAGTCCATGTACACAATTCTAACCCTAGATCCGTGTGAGGACCATGCTAGAGACAAAAAAAATCCAAGGTGCCCTGAACGGTCTTGTCGATCAGATAGGGACTTATTTAATTAGTAAAGTGTTTGGTAATAATTTGATGGAAAAATGAAGATTCTTTATAAGGCGATGCAATGTTGTTAATCCAAAAAGCAATTGAAGACAATGCAAATGATTTAGATGAGATTGCCAAATCCGTATAACTAGGATGCAAGGGATCAGATTTGGTAGAGAATACGATCACAAGATCTAGGATTTAATTTACGAAAAGCAATATGTTTGATACAATAATTTCAGGCGGGCTTCGGTTTGGACGAAGCACATGCCAGCAACAAGAAATTTATCTAAAGATGAAAAAATCAAGGATCAATCTACCTTGATCTAGCCAATCTGGGCACAAGGAAGTTAGACCTAGGGGAGAATATCTAGTAGCTAATTGTTTCTAATCGAGAGTTCTTGCCAATCGCCTTTGATGTTCTCATGATCACTGATTCTCTTTTGCTCTTTTGCCAACCTTAAAGAAAAAAATTTTCCAACCCCTTTGATCTTCATCAACTAGAGCATTTATAAGGTTAGGGTCAAGAGAAAAATGTGGTTTAAGTGACGCATGTCTTGAACTCATAAAATGCAATTGACTCAATGTGTTTTCATTGAAGCTTACAACGCTATGCTGTGTATCGTATCGTAAACTACCCTCATGTGGGCTTTGGAAACATATTGTCCTTTGATTATGCTATAATACACTAGAGAGCATATTTTGGTGTATGAACACTGATGTATGAATTGTGCTTGTCATTACTTGAATTACGTTGCATTACACTAAATTATGCATCATAGCGTAATTCAGTGTAAAATAACGAAACTGCAAAAGTTGAAGTATTGTTGCCATGCTTCCTTTATTTCTATCTCTTTCAGGAATTTTACTATGCTACACTACGTAAAGCAACGTAATGGGCCCCTTAACCAGGAAAGAAAACTTGCTAAAACACACGTCATGCTGCAGATCGTTGCTTAGTCCTTGAGATTTTTATTGGGCTGTCAATATATTACATGTTTGTCATCCTTGATGCTGCAGTGGAATGTCTTTGATATTACACTATGCTACGTAGCATTATGCTATGTTGTGTAATGTAGCATAATATGTTAAATGTTGAGATTTTGAAAGATGGAAAATTCATGAAGTGAAAGTCTTACCACCGTGCACTTATTGTTTTGTTTTGTCTCATGAAGTTCATCTATACTGTGTTGTGCCTTGTCACGACTTCTTGCTTGGGTCGCTAGATTTTTTTACTTGGTCGAGGCTTCAAAAATTTTATGGTGTTTCAATGGCCCCTCTTTGTTGACGTTTAGAGGGCTTTCCCGAATGATGTCGACAAAGAATACGAATGAACAAAGAGGTAAAGGCACCAACAACGTCTGTTAGAGATTGCTCAAATGTTACTTTGCCAAACCTGGGAGTGCCAAGGTAGGTTAGGGAAGGAAGCATAGAAGGGATTTTACAAGAGTAAAAGGAAGGAGGTTCAGTGAAGACTCAAGCATGTGAATATGAAACTTTTGCAAACAAGTTGTAGCATCCTTCTACGAATGTATTTGCAAGAGGTTACGTTGTCATACTGTATATGGAGGGCTTGCGTGGATGAGTTGTGTTACACCCGTGTGACCTGGATGAGCTGTTTTACATCCATTTTTTTAAACTTTGATCCTTTTTTTAATTAGATTCCACTTAGGCGAGTTGCGTTACGCTAGTTCATGGACATGAAGATGCAAAAGAGTGTTGCTTGAATATTCATGCTCTGTAAAAGCAAGGAAAAAGGTAACAATGGTCATGAGGACAAAGGAATGGGAAAATGAAATAATGGATCGAATGGAGGGAGAGGTAGGATTTTCACTCATAGGTGGCTAGGCTAGTTTGAGCAATCGCTTCGAGATGCTATGATACCTTACTTGCTAATGAATGCACTCTCGATCAATGCTATCATAGCAAGTAACCTCTAAAACATAACAAAGAGCAGAGCATAGAAGCAATCGTCCTAATCACTAAGGAGGGAGGCTATTGAAACAAGCACCATCCAAAGCAAAAAGGAGAGCATAGACCATGAAATAGGGACCATGATGGGGAGCAAGTGTCCCAATGTTGGTGCTGTGGTTCATGAAACTGTCATTGACAACCAGATTCATGTTGCCTCAATGATTGGGCAAAGAACAAGTTCGATGAATCTACTAGGTTGGAGTTTAGTGACGATGATGGATGGAGGTCGCTGAGACTGTAGACGATCGTAGTTTCTTCATGGCCCCAAGCAATGAAATTGATCCTAGGAGGTGTAGCTACAAAGAGGCCGTTGTAGCAACATCTCCAAGGGATCAGTAGTATGCCTTTCGACATGTCTGAGGAATCAGCAAAATGCTGGCGGGGTAACAACGTTGTGTCTATCCCAACGCCTTACCTATTCTATCTGGTAGGAATGCTGTGCAAGAATGACCATGCTCGCTTGCTTCATGGAATTCTTGGCTGATTCCATTTTTGAGTCCTGGTTGATTATCGTTGCTGGTTTTAAGCCTCAATAGGCCGTGGTCCCAGTTTAACATTTGGGCAGACTGCAAGATCTATTTTATGGTCCCAGCGGACCATGCTGTGGGTGTAAGTTTTATGTCATGACCTAGGGAAAAGTATGTGCTAATTTAGCATCTCAGCAGACGTATGCTTACCTTTCCAGTTTCACGTCATGGTGGATGGTCAAAAATTTTTCTAGTTTAGCATCTTGGTGGACGTGTGCAAGAAGTGCCAGTTTTACATCGTAGCGAATGTGTACAACTTTGCCAATTTTACGTCATAGAAGATTTTTATTACCTTGTGTTTGTGCCGAGTTGATGCCTAGATGTAATATTGTTTCAAGTACAGATGGTTCACTATGTTTGAGTGCTCTTTGCCATCAATGTCTACTATCTTGAATGCTCCGTTGTTGTATGCATCGATGACCAGGAAAGGGCCTTCTTAGTATGTAGAGAACTTGCCTATTGGTTCATGAATGGCCTTGAGAACTAAGTCTCCTTTCTTGATCAGTTTTTGATGCAGGTTGTGTCGATGCTTCTGCCTTTGTTTATCTTGATATCTCTTGATGGTGTCAAGCATCTGGATGCGTTTCTCCTCCACTGAGTCTAAATCCACGATTCTAGACTCATTTTGCTAAGCCTTATTTATAATCATGGATAGGACCATCCACAATGAGGGAACCTATAATTCCAAGGGCAACACTGCTTCGGACCCATAGACTAGACTGTAGGGCATCCTATCTGTAGCCGTTTTACATGTTGTACGATACGCCCATAGCACGTAGAGGATTTTTTCATGCCACCATTTTTTGTTAATATTGAGCATCTTCTTAAGTAGATTGATAATCACCTTATTTTTCTCCTCTGCTTGACCATTTTCTTGTGGGTAATAAGGTGAAGAAAAAGATTGCTTGATACCAAGGTTATTGCAAAAAGATTTGGTTTCTGTGCTACAAAATTATGGCCCATTTTTGGTCACAATAGTCATAGGGAGCCCAAATCTAGTTACAATATTATCTAAGATGAAATGGAAAACTTGTTGAGATGTAATCTTCCATAAGGGGATAGCCTCTACCCACTTCATAAAATATTTGGTGGTGGTGATAATGAAGCTATGTCCTATGGAAGATTTGGGTGTGATGGGACCTATGATGTCTAGCCCCCATTGCTGGAATGGCCAAGTGATCTGTGTAGTATGCAACTCAGTTGGTGACATGTGTATTAGATTTGCGTAACGCTGGCATGTGTCACACGTCTTAACCTTGGAAAGGTAGTCTTTTTCCATGTACGGCCAATAAAACCCTAGGCATATGATTTTAGCAGTCATTACTTGCAGGGCTACGTGTCCTCCGTATAGCCCTTCATGAACTTTGTTAACTATTCACTATGCTTGGTCACTGTTAATGTAGGTAAGCAATACTCCATCGAAGGAGCATCTACAAAGAGTACTATCTCCAAGGATGATGTATTGCTTGGCACGCTTGCGCACTACATCCTTTTACGCATGTGTTAGCTCGTGTAGTGGTTCGCCATTCAGAAGGTAAGTTTTAATGTTGTCATACCATTCTAACATTCCTTCCACGTTTAATGAAGAAATATACACCACTTGAATGAAAATCTTTGTACATTCTATCATTAAAGTAGGCCAAATGGCAACCAAGTGTGGTGGCATGTTTAACGCCAGTGTTGCCAGTGCATCGGCAACAACATTTTCCTTGCGCGGCATGTGTTGAGCATCTATTGTCATGAATTGTTTCAGGAGATCTTTAGCCATATCGTAGTAGGGCTATAGGTGCATAGCCTTGCAAGTGTAGACTCCTGTGATTTGATTGATGATGAGCATCGAATTACCTCAAATTGCCAAGTGTTGAACTTTAAGTTCTCTAGCTTTCAACAACCCTCTGAGGAGCCCCTCATACTTTGCCATGTTGTTCGTACAAGGGAATGTCAGGCAGTAAGCCGATGGCTGTACATCCTAAGGGGTAAGTGTAATGATAGTGGCAGCACTACCACCTCTAGTAGTTGAAGCTCTATCAAAGTATAACATCACTTCGAGGCCTATTGACACAGGGCTTAAACTATGTACATTCTCATCTGGGAATTCTGGCTCTATCGTAGCTTGATCTTTAGTGGGCGATGTTGCTAGTTGGTCAGCTATGGCCTAACCTTTTGTGGAAAATTGGCTGACATAATGTGAATCAAATTTGGCCATGATGGTGTTCCAATAAGCTATCCTGCTACTCTCATATAAGTTGTTTGAGATAGCTCACAGAACATTGCTTTTACAGATTATATTGACCTGACTATGGAAAAGATAATGCCTAAATTTTTTAAGTGTGAAAACTAATGCCAAACAGTTACACTCTACTTCATTATACCTTGTCTCGTATGAAAATAGAGCATGACTGAGGTAATAGATAGGGGCTTCAGACCCATCGTTCCTTTTTTGGTACAGTAACATAGCTATGGACACATCTGAGCTTGATAGATAGATGTAAAAAGGTTGATCCCTTTGTGGTGGGAAAACCATTTGCAAATGTTGTAACTCCTTTTTTAAATTGTCAAATGTATGCTGGTAGTCATTGGTCCATTCAAAATTAACACCCTTCTTAAGAAGGTGTTGCATGGGATATAATTTATCTATTAATTTCGAGATGAACTACCTAATGAACTGAAGTTTGCCTTGCAACCCATGTAGTTCCTTGAGGTTTGTAGGTGGTGTTAAATCAATGATGGCCTTGACCTTGTCAGGGTCGACTCAGATGCTAGTCTTTGATACCACAAACCCCAACATGCATCCGATTTTGACTCCGAATATTCATTTCTTTGGGTTAAGCCATAATTCATGCTTAAGGCATCATTTAAGGACTAAATCCAAGTCTTCTAAATGATCTTCAAACTTTATAGACTTGGTAGCTATGTCATCTACGTAGTCATTCAGTCTTCCTAAAAGATAGTCACTAAAGATGTATGTCATGGCCCATTAATACATCGCCCCAGTGCTTTTTAGCCTAAAAGGCATCATAGTGTAACACAAGGTCCCCCAGGGTGTCGTGAATGTTGTGGTCAACTGATGCTCTAGGTTTATGCGAATTTGATTATAACCTGAGAAACCATCCATGAAGGATAGAAGCACATGACTAGCTATTGTGTCGATCAGTTGGTCGATACTGGGTAATGTGAAATTATCCTTAATCATAGCTTTATTTAGATCCCAAAAGTCTATGCAAATGCATATACCTCCCATTTTTTTAGAGACAACTATGATGTTGGACACCCAGTCTNGCAACGTTGTTTTGGAGTACTCACATTATGCCACTCTATGTTTGTTGGTCTAAAAGGGAACTAACCCTAAGAGTTTTATTCTCAGCTTTGTGCGTAACCATAGGGACCTCGTTGAGAGGATCCTCGATCACATCACCAGCCTCCAGGTCTAGAGTACGGGCCAAATGTTCTAGCCAATCTGGGGATATCTTCGATGTTGCTATGGTTATGTCACAAGGGGTAGGTTCTATTTCTATCAGCATGTAGTTAAACTATCTAATGGTTTCCTCGTATGGGCCTGTTAAGGCTAATGATGCGGATAAATCTACATCCATTTGCAAATTTCCCTGCAAAAGAAAACATCAAAAAAGGAAGTTGTTACATTATTTTTCTGCTAATAGGTTGAGCGATAAGAGTTTGTTTTTGTCTTTTTAGCGTTAAAGAGGATTCCATTTTAAGGTCTTAGTGGACCATTACAATGAGATAATAACAAGCCTGGCTTCCTAGATGCTGGCGTATGAAATAAAATGAAAAGTGTAACGTGACATGTCTAGCGTGTTGTGAAATTTAAATTTCTGTACAATCCGTAGTTAATGTGAGCAAATTACAAGATGATAAATGTATTATTTTAAGGTAATTTTGGAATTAAATCTACATGATATCAATGAAATTAATGCCCTAATCTTTGCATTTCAAGTCATACTGACATTGGCATTTCGGGAAAGTTTCGCATCGATCGGACAGAAAGAAAAAATTAGTTTCAAGAATTTTGTTTATAAACCAATGGTTCATACTCAAGACAGGTTATAGATATTGCAAATTTGGATGTAGGCTATTGTAGAGGAGGAGTAGAAGCAAGGTGTAAATAGGAGAGTTACGAAAACTTATTCAATTGCAATCATGGCACCAAAGGTTAAGGGAAAGAACGCTAAACTGGCTAGGATTGAAGAAGTGCAAGAGAGTCTGCAACAGTCTTTGCTAGCCAGATTCGAGACACCAGAAGCTACTCCACTTAACCGGTAAGTGGTCATTCACCCTTTTGCACTATTATCATATTTTTTGCAGCGTCATAGTTGTGTATTATTTTCCTGAATGTATATGTTACATTAAGTGTTAATATTTGTTTACATGGGCTGAGCTATTGTGGTTTGTGGTATTACCGTCATCTTTGCTATTGGAGATGAACCTCATATTGTTATGAGGGTTTAGTTAATATTGGATAATACTGGACAAACTTTGTGTATAATCGGAAGATCTCGATATTATATTTTGTAGGTAGTGTAATCAGATTTTTTTTCCTTTCCTCTATTCCCTTAATAGTTGCATGTTACGATGGAATAATACGTAGTGTTGCCTTCATCATCATTGTCAGAGATAAACCTTGAGCTATTGCAAGGGTTCGGGTTATTCTGGCTATGCATTTCCAGTGAAATCTACAATTTTTTGGGAATCAGTCGAACCCTATTATAGCGTGATGAATATTTATGTTCAAATGCTTTGTCTAATGTCAAGATGTTTTCATTGTACAATATCATGTTAAAGCCTATCCTAATTGTTTTGGACATTGTGGGCATTTTGTGCTACATGCATGTTCCCGCGGCCAATGTTCCTCCTCCTCATGCTTATATAAAGGGGGAGGTGGTATGGTTTCGAAGAGGCGCATGAGAGTTCCTATAGTTTCTACTACGTAACTACAGTGTAATCATTTGGTTGCATCTACCAGGTGATGTATCTATCACCATTTTGGAGATGTTATTGGTCGATTTGACGTAGGGAGTCTTGGGGTTCCTAACAAATGGTAGGATTGAGACTGTGCAAGTGCAAGACCATGAACAAAGCGTCAAAGGTATGAGGTGTTTGAGTTGGATCTGGGAGGTGCCCAGATTCAACTGCTATCACTACTACAATACTTTATTCATGGCCTATCACCTCACAACCTATTTCCAGAATCCCCCTGGTACTCTGCATTATGTTGGCGAGTAAGAATCTAGATTTTTTTGTCCATTCGATGTGTGTTAGCCTGCTAACTGTTGTTTGGATTTACATCTAGCTTAAATAATTTTCCCTTTTTCTATGATTTAGATTCTATATCAATGACAACAGTCTCATGGGTAATAGTGATACCTTATCATTGACCGAAAGGGCTATTAGTGAATTTACTGCTATTAGCAATGTACAGGCCGCTATCATGGAACAACTAGCATTTGAAATTACAGACTACCCAACCTGCTACATTGACTTCTTTGCTAGATGTAAAAATTTTAGATGGATGGATAGGGAGTGGACCTTAGATCCTCCCCTCACTATCGCCGATGTCCGATGGATAATCCCTCCATTTTCTTTGCCATTCAAACCTAGTAAACTTCGTTATGATGATGAATTATGTCAATGTTATTAGTTAACGATGATGTGTGAGGTTGTCTTATTTTATTTTTTTTTCAATCTTGACTTAGCTATTGTTTTACATATGTAGTCAAGGAATCACAAGAAATCATGATCATGGCCTCTGGTCGTGATGCAAGCAATATCTTTTTCCACTATGGTGACATAAAGGAGACATAATGTTGGCTCAGCCATAGAGCGGCCCCTGCTGTTCTGACCAATAACCTTCTGGAGGTTGAGATAATGGACCTGTTCTTGGCCATAACCCTTGATGTTACTATAAGTGAAATTTTGACCCTATTCAACTCCTTTAGTGAGGAAGCCGAGTGTCTCTACGTATGTGTGTGTAATGTGTGTGTAAATTTTGACATCGACCCTTAGTTGTTCACTGTTCTCTTCGAGGTCCCCTCCAATGGATTTCCTGTAGAGAAAAATTCAAAGAGGAGTGCCAAATGCTAGGAAGGGATAGAGGAGTGGCTAGGGGTTAAGAAAGAGACCAAAGTGATTCTTGCTGATGGGACTGAGTTGGTGGTGGCCCACACTATTTACCCCATATTCTGAGCTCAAACCTTCCCCAAGACACTCTCCTAAGGGAGATTCCTCACTATAGAACAAGGTCACATTATGTGAGAGGTCATGGAGGAGGGGACGCAATTCAATTGGGCCAACTATTTTGCCAAAGGCATGCACGTTGAAATGGTCAAGCTTTGCAAGAAGCTTGAGTCCCATTTCAATGTGCATTTTACCTTTTTCATAGCTTGCTTTCAGTGCTTTGCCAAGTTTCTAGTTGTCCAACGAGATGGAGTCTGGATGTAGCAGGACCTTGAATAGATTTCTAAACCATGGATTTCCCATATTTTCGGCACCATCTGGTCATAGGACCCTCCTAAGGGGATTGGGAAGTCATTATTTGTAACAACTAGGGACATGGTAACACCTCGAATGTAGGGTCCATACAGCATGGGTGGGGAACTCCCGTCTTATACTAGTGATGCGTCAAGGGGGAAGTGCTTGGCAGTTGAGATAGTGGACCCATCAGTGCCTCGAAAGAAACCTCGTTTGACTGAGGAATCTACCAAGCCAACAAGTAGTGTAAGGAAAAAGATGCAGGTCAAATTTTGGAGCAGTAATCCTCCAGCAAGTAAGCAGAGGAACATGGTAATGGTTACATCTATGTTGTGTATAGACACTTTTATGTCACAATTAATTGAACTAGAGTAGAATTTTTTTTTAATTGGAAACATTATATGAAAGTGAAGGAGAGGGTTGTAGAAAGGTTAATCCCTGAAATGGGTGCTATGGTTTTATGACGCGAGGAGGAGACCCTGGCCTTGGAAGAGGAGGCTGCTATAGTCAATCAAGCAAGTAGTGCATAGGTTCCTACGCATGAGAAGGGAGTAGCTGTGGAAGATGCCAAAGTCCCTTTGGCTCAGACAAGGAGAGGTAAATGTTTGGTAACTCAGTTAGGCTAGCTTTCACAGCGTACTCGACTCTAGGTAATTTCTTCTAAAATTTGTATTGGTTATTGTAATGTTTCAATTATGTCTTCATATGGAACTTGTTCTATATAATAGGAGACCAGGACATGACATGTCAATGGTGGTGACTTGATCCTGGGGCAAATTTCCTGATAAGTTCACCTTTATGGAGGGGGTCGTTCATGACATGATTGGCCTCTTAGAGAAAATTGACCTTGAAGCAAGTACATCATGATCATTATGTAGAAGTTGTTCCATTGTGGTATTGTATTATCTATGTCTAATCACCATGCTATGTTTTTAGGAGCTCGGATCAAGTGGGATCCATCAAAGCCTATTGACCTAGACACCACCGAACCCTCCTTGGAAGAGACCATCATGTCGTGCAACATTTATGATAAAATGTGTAAATGTGTGGTATGCTCGACTCACTCCTTGTGGGAATGCCAGAGCGTAAATGAGGATCTTGGGAAAAGATTACAAAGGTTAGAAAAAGAGAGAGCAACTCTAAGTGATGAAGTGGCGGACTTCAAGTCTCGGAATGAATTCTTGCAGGCTTAGGGAATTGGCAACGAGGACTAGCGGACAACTATTGTGGGCTACACCTGTTATTGGACAATTTTTCAAAACAACGTCTAGACTAGCCATGAACTGGTCGAGAAGTGGATGCAAATGGACCTCCTAGCTCAAAAGAATCAAGACTAGAAGGACTATATTGTAAGTGTGCAAGAATGGGGGTAGATGCAAAAAGATCATAAACATGTCTATAAGTGGGACTATGCTACCTACTGTTAGTAGTACAAGGACTCTGCCATCGAGGGTTAGTCTCTTTGACTATTCCTTGATGTTATTGGTGCTTCTAGTGAATTTGAAAAGTTCTAGGAGTAAGTGATGGTGAGCGCCTCTCCAAAAATGGAAATGACTCTTCCTGGAGGAGAGACAACCATCCCTTCCTTCTTCCCTAAACCACCTCACTGGACTCCTGTGGAAAAAGGGAAGATGAAAGCTGAAACTAATCTAGGGGATGGGGTTTGGTTTGAGCTTACTGAGGATGAGATTATGCAATGTCTGTGGATTGTCTTAGAAAAAATTTTATTTGCAACTGATGCCAAACCATCATAGGTGAGTGTTTGTTTTATTATGCCTTTTGTCATACCTAGGTTTGATCGTGATGTTAGTATACGTGTTATGTATGATTACAGGAACGACCTAAGGAGGTTCCTCAATGAGGTGAGCGTAATGTGGATGATGGTCCTCACAAAGGGGGCTTATAAGGGATAGAGCTTAATGGTGGTAATTAACGCCATGGAAAACAACTTCTTATAGAAGAGCCTAACAGGGAAGGTCAGCTTCATGAAGAAATGCTACCTAAAAAAGGTGGCCCTTATGAGGACAATTTTCTCAGGGTGGAGATTGAGCTATAGGACATGGATGATAGTGGGGACAGAGGAGATGTGTAACATGGCTATATTGGCCATAGTACGTTTTTTTTATTTTATGATGAGAAAAACAAAATATTTATTTTTTGAAATTTTAATGCAAATTTGGTCTAAGTCAATGTTCTTTTATTGTTACTGTTCTCATTTTTAAAAAAATGTAAATTAGTAGGTTTTGATGTTATGAGAAGTGGCAGATAGTTTAGGTGTATAGCATAAATGAAGTTACTAGTTTAAAGTCATTGCAGGCTACTGGATAAATCAGGTGCAAAGCGTAAATAAGGTAACTAGTCCTGGGTCATTTCAGGCCTTTGACTAGTTCAAGCATAAACTACAATTTAAATAGGTAGTTTAGGGCCATTGCAAGCCATAGGTAGTTTTAGGCCATTCTAGGCCACGTATAGTTTTAGGCCATTTTGGGCCGTGCATAGTTTTAGGCCATTTCGGGCCATGCATAGTTTTAGGCCATTTAAGGCCATGCATAGCTTTAGGCCATTTTGGGTCGTGGTTAGCACACATGATTAATTTTAGATAAATTTAAGAGTGACAAAGATAACTAGTAGGGGCATAAAAACATAAGTGTAAATGAGAACAGCTGGTGGAAGCATAAAAATAATCCTAAGCATAAGCATAGCTGGTGGATGCAAAGTTGGGATAACATGATGAAATAAAACATGCATAAGCTATATGGTAATCAGATGAACCGGTTTACTGGCTAGCCCTATAATTATTTTCTAATCACTTTTATTTTGGTGACGTGTAAAGACAAGAGGATTTACCACCCTTTTCCTTTGCATCATACTCCTCTTCTAGGAATGGTAGCTCAACCCAAGTTAGGCTATCATTAGCCACTATTTCAGCTTGTTCGAGTATTCAGACAGGGGACTGATCTTTAGACATTTTGATTTTTGACCCCTGCTCCATTTCTATGTTATTAATAGCCTGAGGGATTATTTCATCACTCTGGATAACCACCTCTCCTCCTGCATAGGGAAGATGGATCTCTTGATGTATAGGTGATGAAACTACTCTTAGTTGGGCCAACCAGGACCTCCCCAGGATCAAGTTGAAGCCAAGAATCTCTTCGACAACAATGAAGGTTACATCTATGGGGAACTGCTCCCCCGCCATGAAGTTGATGTGCATAGTGCCTTTGACCTACACTCGTGCCCTGTTGAATGACTTTAAACATGATGTGGTGGTAGGAATGATCTGATCGATCAGACCTAGCTTATCCACTATGGGTTAGGGGATGAAATTAGTAGCTACCTTTTCATCCACATGTACCCTCTGAATTCGGTTTTGACCAACCCTAATGGTGATGAACATGGGCGCCGTTGTCACATGACCCTTTTCTGGGTCATCCTTAATGGATTCATCACAAAAGGTCAACAAGGAAGGCCTTGGTTTCTCAGCCACGAGAGGAAGCATAATGGAATGAATCGATTCTTCATCTATGGTCAGGCAGTCATCCATAGGTATGGATGTTAGCATGCAAACCATGGCCTCATGATGCTTCTGTGACATCATGAGTAATTCATAAAGGCTCAAAGTTGTATTTTTCTATTTTAGAGCCTGTTTGACTCGCGTAAAGGCATTGAAGAGATCTCGCCCATGATTTGGCTACTTGTCACCCTTTTCCTCTTCTATTCACCCTAGGAGATGAATTTATCGGGTAGGAGTGATATTCGATCGAGGGCTATTCTTCTTTATGCCAGGATTAGATGGTTGTGTTTGCATAACTTCACCATCTTTACAAAATGGGGCCAAGGGTATAGAGGTGAGGGGTTTAGTCTTGGGAAACCCTAGCGTAAGACAATCCCTGGCCATATCAGTTGTCTTACCTCCTTCTCCTCTTCCGTTAAATTGGGATCAAGAGTTTGACTTGGAGGTTTTCCCTTATGTAGGAAGGACTACTGATGGTTTTGGCACCTTGATAATGAAGGGGGTCTTAGGCGTAGGTGTGGGCTAGGCCGTGGCTTTACCAATAGTGGGTTTTCGAGAATTTTTCTGAGAAGGGGCTCGAAGGATAAAAGGTTATCGTGGTGTACCACTTGTTGATGTTGTTGAATCCATAGTTCGGAGAGAATGAGGATGTGTTCGTAGCACAAAAGGTTTCCTAGGCTGTGACTAACTATCACCCTCTGCTCCCACAACATTAATTGTATACCCTACACTATTTGCATTTAACAGGTCTTTGTACACATGCAGGGTTTGGTTTTTTGGGTGAGCTAGACTACTGCTATTCAAGATTAGGTCACCTTGATCGATCGTGTGTTGAATGTCATCTTTCAATGCCTAGCACTAATCTGTGTCATGACTACATAATTGATGATAGTCGTAGAATAGGTCTAGCCTAGAGTTCTTGGGAATGGGCAGTTTAGTAGGTTGTGCCAATGAGGGGTTCTTGAGTAACTCACAATGGCACCTGTGATGTTTTAGGGCCTCCATAGACACCACCTTGTGTCAGATGTGACCAATTCCCAATAATTGCTTCAGAAATTCTGAAGGCTTCATAGGTAGAGTTGTGTAATTTGAGCGGTCCTTAAGCTCAAATTTTGGCCTTGGCTGTGGGGGTGTTTCAGGGGTGGAAGGAGCTTCTTGATTGGTGCCACCTGAGTTGGTTGTTAAGTCAGCTAGCTCCATAGTAGTTTTCTTGCCATTGTTATTCTTTTTCTCGGCCCCTTCAGCAACCATCACAACTATAGTTATCATGGCTTTGCCTTTGTCCTTACCCTTACTATGGGCATTTTTGTAGGCCACGTATGCTGAATCTTTACTAGCCTCTGCCATGTCTTGGATGCTCTTAGTTTGAGCAAAGGCTTGGCTGAGAGAATAGGGGGAAAGGTAATACAGCTTAGACTTGATGAAGTCGTTGATCACTTCCTTGAAGATTGCCAATAGATGGGCCTCCGCGATGGGTTCACGGATCTTGTTCAAGATAGCTCTCCAACACTGTATAAACTTTTGGACTAACTCGATTAGGTCTTGTTTAACTCCCATGAGCTGGTCCATTGTGACTTCTGGCTTCAGGTTGTATTTGAAATGAGTCAAAAACTAGCTTAATAGCTCTTCGAACGTTGAGATGGAAGCACATGAAAGTGCTCGATACCAGTCCAAAGCTTTACCCGTTAAGGACATAGCAAAGACATAGATTATAGTATGTGGCCATTGTTGTAGCAATAAGGACTCTAACTTGAAAGTGATGAGGTGGGTGTTGGGATCACCTTCCCCATTGTATTTTGTGAAATGGGGAAGGGGCATCCAAGGTGGCAATGACAAGACTGGGATTGTTCGACTAATAGGATCTTCATGGTAAAATCCATGACTTGTATCATGTCAGAGCCAGTAGCCTTGAGACACTTGACCTCTTCTGTAAGGGTCTAGATGAGCTAGAAGGCTTGGTCTAGACCCATAGACAATGAGGTATTTTTTGGAGCAAAAGGAGGAGCCACACTGGGTGGTAGCACAGAGGCAACAACTTGGCCAATGGTTGGTGCTATCGGGATAGTCCCTGTAGGTAGTGTTGCTTGTGGAATCCTTCATCTGGTGGTTGGTGCAGATGGGGGAACAACCATCAACTGCACTATTGGGTACGCTGTTTGTGTAGCTGAGGGCATAAGCAGAGGTCCTGTAACTGGGTTTAGCACTTGTAGAACATGGCCTTAAAGGTGGGTATGGTGGTGCATTTGCATAGGATGTGCAACAAGATACATGTTGGGAGCCCACCATGCTATGGTGGTAGGCCCTATCATGTGAATCGGGAGTGTTGTCAGTGTTGTAGATATTGCATGCACATGCGGTGGCATAGGTGTAGGCACATGATGAGGCGAGTTAGGTAATCACACCTACTGAGGAATGATCTGTGATGGACTATCACCTAGGAAGATAGTTGGAGAGAGAAAATGTAAACATGGTGAATGCGGGACTCTATCAGTGTTAGATAATGTCAAAGGTGTGGTGAGCATGAATAACAGATTTACACGAGACATTATGGAGGGAGGGGCCATGGTGAAATTAGCATGACTACCTTCCTTAGAGTGAGATTCTAGATCATCTTATTTGTTGTGAAGTGTTTCATTATGGAATAAGGCCTTTAGTTCTTCTGGCAATGTCTGTGCCATTAACATTTGATCTAGGATCCACCTTTGTTGATCTATCAAGGGTATGAAATTGGTAGGCATAAGAATGAGTTCCTTACCATTGCAGTACATGAACTCATACTCTCATTTTTCCTGGAGCTCTTTTCGATACATAGGTAGGTTTGTCGCTAAATTAGCATAGAGAATATTGTAGCTTTCCCTGTGCTAATCCTGTCCCTCAGACTCCTTGTTTTGTAACCTAAGGGAATGGCATAGTTACACCAGACTAAGTGGTTGCTCGACCATGGGAGACGTGACTTGCATGGTCCAAGGGTTCTCAAGGCTAGTGGTATAAATGGTAGTAGTTGATGTAGTCATTTTTTACATGATTCATAGATAATGATGATAAAAGTAGATATCAGGAGGACAAAGGTGAACTAAGATAATAATTGGGGCTTTCTATCTTGTAGGATTCCAAAGAAATCATTGAAGCGACCAATCTACACCACATAATTTTGTAAACAACCTCAGAGGTATTACATTTACGTTGATTGCCAATGGGTACAGATAGATTACAAGACTACCCATAAAATATGTATTAGATATGAAGGCCCTCCTTCTAGCGCCAGGAAACTGTAATGACAGAAAACGTCGATTGCTGGAAATACCAAACAAAGGTCCATGTACATAGTTCTAACCCTGGATCTGTGTGAGGACCATGTTGGAGAGAAAAATGAATCCAAGGTTCCATGAACGGTCTTGTCGATCAAAAAGGGACTTATTTAATTAGTAAAGTTTTTGGTAATAATTTGATGGCAAAATGAAGATTCTTTATAAGGCGATGAAATGTTGTTAATCCCAAAAGTAATTGAAGATAACGCAATCGATTTAGATGAGATTACCAAATTCATATAACTAGGATGCAAGGGATCAAATATGGTAGAGAATACAATCACAAGATCTAGGATTTAATTTACCAAAATAAATATGTTTGATACAAGAATTTCATGTGGGCTTCGGATCAATCTAAAGAAAGTTATCTAAAGATGAAACAAGCGAGGATCAATCTACCTTGATCTAGCCAATCTAGGTGCAGGGAAGTTAGACCTAGGGGAGAATATCTAGTAGCTGATTGTTTCTGATCGAGAGTTCTTGCCAATTGCCTCTAATGTTCTCACGATCGCTGATTCTCTTTTGTTCTTTTGCCAACCTTGAAGAAAAAAATTTGCCAACCCCTCTGATCTTCGTCAACTGGAGTATTTATAAGGTTAGGGTTAGGAGAAAAATGTGGTTTTAAGTGACACATGTCCTGAACTCATAAAATTCCATTGACTCAATGTGTTGTCGTTGAAGCTTGCGACACTATGCTGTGTAGTGCATCGTAAAGTACCCTTGTGCAGGCTTTGGCAACAGATTGTTCTTTGATTATGTTGTAATACGCTAGAGAGAGTATTGTGGCGTATGACCCATTGATGTCTGAATTGTGCTTATCATTACTTGAATTATGCTACGTTACACTAAATTACGCATCATAGCATAATTCAAGGTAAAATAATGAAACCGCAAAAGTTGAAGTATTGTTGTCGCGCTTCCTTTGTTTTTATCTCTTTCAGGACTTTTACTACGCTGCACTACATAAAGCAGCATAATGGGCCCCTTAACCAAGAAAGAAAACCTAATTAAATGTGCATCATGATGTAGATTGTTGCTTAGGCCTTGATATTTTTACTGGGCTGTCAAAGTCTTGCATGTTTTCCATCCTTGATGCTGCGGTGGACTGTCTTTGATATTACACTATGCTATGTGGTGTTATGCTATGTTGCGTAATGTAATGTAATATGTTAAATGTTGAGATTTTGAAAGATGAAAAATTCACGAAGTGGAAGTCTTGACGTTGTGCACTTATTGTTTTGTTCTATCTCCTGAAGTTCATCTGTACTGTGCTGCGCCTTGTCATGACTTCTTTCTTGGGTCACTAGATTTTGCCAATCTATCAAGGCTTCAAAAATTTTATGGTGTTTCAATAACAATGATAGAACCATACACAAAAATTTTATCTACATTTAATTAATGTTTTGAGCACATCAAAATGTCCCTTTTTGATGATGTTCAAAACTTAAGAAAATGGATTAGTGATCATACAAATATAACCATATTGCTCTTCCCCTTTTTGAATAACAAAAAAAAGGATAAGGTGCACAAATGTAGGTATAAAAGATAGAAAAAATTAATAATATCCTCACAATATGAAGAGACAAGTATCACTCATAATCCTAAAAAGATATAGAAAGTGCTTATTTATCAAGTCCATGAAGAGGTACCCCAAATTTTGCAAGAGCAAAACAAACCTTCTAAGTGAAATTTAATCTTGAAGTTGAAGCAAAGGCTTAAGCAATGTATCTCTAGAACAATAAATCATTAGTAGTGCAAGGTGCTTGGAATTTAGATCATCTTCATTTTTATCCAACATTAGAAAATGGGTATATCTTCATGATGAGGTAAATATAGTCATAAAAATTCATAATGGAAAACCATTGATGTCAAATGAAAACATTCACATAGAGTATTCATGTTATTACTCAAAATGTAGTGAGGAATATACCGCATCCTCCACTTAAGGTGTGATTGTGAAAATTGAAAACTGCTCTGTTGAGGTCAAAAAAGGGAGCTATAATTAATTCAATAAGAACCATCAACATTCAATTTTATAGATTAAATCTATTAGTTGGACATGCATACTCTAATGTTTGTTCAAGGCAATGCAACATCCAAAACCATTGATAAAAAATAAAAAATCCTAATAAATATACATTCATACACTTCCTAAAATTCTCTCCTAATGTAAATATGATCATGTAAAAATAGTCAATAAATACAAAATATCAAAGATAGAGCATGTAGAAATAGGTAATTCATCAGGTATCACACAAATAGGAAAGAAAGAATATTACAAGTGTTGCCACACATTTATCAAGAACTGATACAAGTTTTTCATCCAATATTTAAGCTTGGAGTAAAGTGTGAAAGTTGAGAAGCAAGTAATCTATTTTCAAAATTAGTATGGAGCTTCATCTTGGTAAATGAGCATATAGCAATCTACAACTTGAAACCATCCATGCAAAATCCCCAAAATCTACATCTCAAAGCAAAGTATTCAATGGATAACTTAATCAAAAGCACAAATACCCAGAACTCATCATGGAATTACTCATAATATCAACTACTTGCTACATAAAAATAGATACTTAATGCTTAAGCTTATGATTGAACATCAGATAGGTTGGTTGTCAGTTCAAAATCTATGAGCACCAACAAAGATTAATGCTAAAGACCAAAGATAAAAGAAAAGTGATATAATAGATTGCATCATGTAATTCTAGATTCAACCAAAAGAATTTATTAAAATAATATCAAAGTAATGCATGTTTTGATTTTAGTGCAAGTCAATACAACAACCACAATCATTTACAAACAATAGACGTTGATAAGGAACTAAGTATTCATATATTGTTAAGTACCTTTTACAGTCCTAATAAAAAATAATTTAAGGCTTTTCCATCCCAATAAATACCTCTTGTAGTTATTTCTTAATCATTATGCATTTTGGATAAATTTCCCATGGACTCCCCCTACATTGATGGCCCCCAAGATGATTAAGATTTAGCCTCCTCTTGCATATATGATAATTGTCTTGGACTTTTAAGATCAATGTGAAAAAATCACAAATACACTAGAACTATAAATAAAATTAAGCTTAATTTGTCGAGATCTAGATCTTCAACCAACAATCTTGATAGAGGTTTGTCTCATCTTATAAATGGAAAAAATCATTTCAAAGACTATAAGCATAGAGATAGATCATCACAATAATTTCAGATTGAGAAAGATAAGAAATAAAACCAATGGAAATTATTATAAGTGCTATTACAAGTCTTCACAAAACTAATTAATAAATATAATAAATTCTCTAAATACTTATTCCACCATATATGATATAGACATAGAAAATTTTGGACAATATCCTATTAACTTGCAAGCAAAGAGATAGAGACTTACCTTGACTTAACTTGCTTACTAATAAATCTAGAATATTAGTGGAGTTTGAGATGAGGTCCCCTATCATGAAGTACCTCCTCATCCTTAGGTTCTTTTAATTTGATCTTGTATGCGATGTCTCTATTTGTTCATGCCCCTTGTGATAGAACCCTTGATCACTCCTTGCATTATTTTTAGTACTCCATTTTTCTTCATTCTCACATATTGGTACCTGCATAATTTGCTTACCAAATCCTCTTTGACAATACCAAGAATTAATCTTATTTTAATAATCATAATCAAGAGTTTGCATAAAACCACAATTTTTACATATAAAAGTAGTCTCATCCTTATGATGAAAATTATCAAACCTTACTATGCTTGACTTTGAGCTTGAAACTTCAAGTGTTTCTTCCTCTAAATTTTTTGGCTAATTTGTAGTAATTTCCTCATCTTGAATTTTTCTGTAATCCTTGTTACAATAGGTTAGTTGTTGAATCTTAGATTTTATATTTGAGATCTCTCCTTTCATTTCAACATGAATAGAATTTAACTTAGAAAGCATTAGTTTCTTTACCTTCCTAATTAAATGATGTAAGAGAAAATTTTCTTCTTTAAATTCACTATACCTCTCATCAAACTTACCATGTTGTTCAACCATATGTGAGGAAGATTCATCAGTAAGCACCATGCAGATGAGATGAGAATCTTTAGGAGAATTACATGCTTCTTCTTCACTTTGTTCACTGTCATCACAACTTGTATAAAAGTTGGTCTTTTTTAGTTCCTCATCATTGGATCTATTCTTTGGTTGAATTTGCTATCATTTGTCTCAATAGGACATTTGAAGGTCATATGGCCTCTTCTTCCACAAACCCAACACTCTATGGAAGAAAAATATAGATTAGATTTAAAAAATTTCTACCTCTTTATCTACCTTTGAGAAAATTTGATCCTTGTTGTTGTTGAGATGTCCCTTTGTTTTTTCTCATAAGCAATCATTATAGCCTCCTTAATAGAAGAGCAATCTTGTCTTTATAGAAATCTTCATGCTCATTAACCTCCTTCTCCTTGAAGGAAATCTTTAGAGAAATAGGTTTTTTCTTGAATCACTCCTTCACTTATGAGATTCATTTCATAGGTAATGAGAGCACTTTGAAATTTCTCAAATCTTAGAGTTGAGAAATCTCTAATTTCCTCTATGGTTATGACCTTAGGCCTAAACTCTAGTTGTAGAGTTTTGATCATTTTGATGATGACATCACTTTTAGGCAAGTATTTCCCTATTCCTCTAATGGCTATAGTAAGATCATTATCTCTAGAAAAATAATCCTTGATTTTCTCACCTTCTTGCATTGTGAGTTTATCATATTCACTTTGTAGAACTAACAATTTTGATTACTTAACAATAGAGGTTCCTTCATAAGTAGCTTCTAAAGTTTTCAAAATTTCTTTAGCTATTTTACATCCTACTATTATATTGAATTCACATTTATTCAATGCACAATATATATAATTTTTTTCTTCTAAATCAAACATGAACTTATCCTTTTCCTCTTGAGATCATTTGTAACTAGGATTGATGATGCTGATGATGCCATTGACAGGTGGAGTGTATCCTTCCAGGATTGACTCCCAGACTTCAAGCTCCATAGATTTAAAGAACCCTTGAATTCTAGGTTCTTAATAGGCAAAGTTGAATATGTAAAACATGGGTGGCTTTGTGTAAGAACTTCCCTCCATTGTTCACTCCTAAATTTCATGATGAAACAAAGAGTACCAAGCTCTAATATCATTTGTGGATCGTTGAACTTAGAAGGAAGGGATGAATAAGTTCTTCAAATAAAAAATTAAACAAGAAAAGCACCAAGTTTAACATGGTTTTCCAACTTGTGTAGTTCACACACAAAGGATAGATGACAAGCACAAATCTAGACATTTTTGCTCTCAAAATGTATTTGAAGGGTCCACACATAGTATAATCATCAAGCCCCAATCTAGAGTGCTATACTACAAAACCAATCACATAACCCTACAAGATCCCATTAGGTTTGGAAATGTGATTTCAAAAGCACCCTAAAATTTTAATATCCTCTTACTTTATCTAGGTCTTGGGAATCAGGCAAGGGATTTTGACAAGTGTGGCGTCATGGCATCTTGGTAGGAAATGAATGCACTAAGTTTAAACTATTTAGTTCAGCAAGTTTTCTACCTCTAGAGCTGATAGGCCCGATGGACTCTTCGACCTACCCACCTAGGTATTTCACTTGGCTGATAGTCTATTTAGAAGCCATGCTTGGGGTTGTTGGTAGTGCTTAGGATGTGCAAAATAGTTTGGAAACTTTTCTAGTGAAGAATTTTTCTATGCTACGCTATGCTATGTAGCGTAGCAGACCTTAGAAAATAGTTCTTCAAGTAATCAAACTATTGCAGAACAAGGTCCTATATGCTACATAGCATAGCATAGCATAGCAAAGGAAAAATAAAAAGGCCTAGATTACCAAGTGATTCCAATGAAAAAATTGCACTTGACAAGAACTTCGGCCTCCAAAACTATTTTCCTTGTTCGACTTCAAGTCCTTCAGGAAGGTCTCTTTCAAGAAAGTGATGAATTGAGCAAAAATCAAGGCATGACAGCTGCTATGCTATGCTATGCTACATAGCATAGTATAGTGTAGCGACCATACAAAAGCATCAAGAAATGTTTCAAATGCAATTTTAGCAAGTTTTGAGGTTCTCCTTCACAAAAGAAAAAAAGTTGTGGTTGTTAGCATGATTAAATCTCCAAACAAGTGTTTGCAACTTCAGCATGAGTTGTTGATAAAGCCAACTACTATGCTATGCTATGTTATGTAGTGTAGCGTAGTATAGTAGAGATGCAAATTCAACAAAGTGCTTCAATAGTTACCTTGATGTACACCAAAGTTTCCAACAGATGCAGTTGACTTCTATGCAAATTTCCTTTTCAAACTGGTGGCTACGCTGTGCTATGCTACATAGCATAGGAAATAGCTATAGTACATCAGTATGCTTCATCCCTTACTTGCACTATTCATGTACCTGATGCCAACACTCCCAGTTTCAACAATGTGATTATAGCATGGTAGGTTCATAATCAATTTTGCATGTCCATGTAGCACAGACATGTCAGCTCCTCATGGGTCCAAGGCATGTGACATCTAAACTACATTTCTCACGTTCTCCTAGCCCTATAAATACCTTGACAAGAAATGCTCAAAGGGTTGACAAAAATTTGGTAAAGTTGGCAAAAATTTGTAGGCAAACCGACAATTAGGTTGGCAAATTGTGTGGTTGGAAAAAATTTCGTTTGTTGGTAAAAAATGTCAAATTTAGGCAAACTTGGTTAGAAATTTTGAGCATTTCTAGCCTTTTTTGTTGCACTTTGCATTGTTGGATTTTGAGTCTGCATTCAAGCACATAGTTGGCCTACTTTGAACATCCTGGTTACCTTTGGGATCTCTATGCTTCCCAGTGTCATACAACTGATTATATCCATTTCAAAAAAGTAAAGTCACAATCTTGAGGTGGTGCACTTTTCTAATTCTAGTTCACTTTACATTCCTACTTATTATCACTACATTTTACATCATTTTTTGGTTCATCACATTTAATAATTATTATATCACATTATAAACATCATTTTCACATTACACATTTACAAAAGGTTTAGTGATATCGACTAAGTCCCTATCTAATCGACTAGACCATTCAGGGTGCCCCATTTCCATTTTTATCCAGCATGGCCCTCACATGAATTTGAGGTTAAAACTATTAGCTTGACAACCTATTAGTGTTTCTGGCCACTGATGTTTTCGATTGCTACAGTTTCAAGGCTTCCACTAACTTTATAATTTTGAGCTTCACACCATATTTTTTTACTACAACGCCAACAACTTAATCCCACAAGATCTTGACAAGATCAAGTACATCAATCTTGCAAGGCAACAAGAATAATATTTACAAGGAATAATTGCAACTCAGTTTGTTGATCCTTGCATAGTTAAGTACAACACACTTTACAAAGCCAAAAAATGATTAGAAAATGAGGAGCAATAGAAAATTAAATTGTACAATGAATACAACAATGCTTGCTCATTTTCCAATGAATATGAAGTCTTCTTATAGCTATTGTGTTTCTAAATCCTACTTGAGACTTGTAAAATCATTAGCTAATGGTCAGTAATAGTCATGGGAGACATATTTCTTGTGCCTAAAACATCTCTTTGAATTTTCCTTAAAATTTGAAAAGATGTATTTATTTCTTGATAGATGTCTTTTTGAAGTTTCTACTCTATAAGATGTCTTGGTCTTGTGGAAGATGTCTTTCTAGACTTGGTCTATAATCTGTAAAGACATCTTTTCCTTGTGAAAGACATCTTTATCTAAGAAAGACATCTTACTATTTATAAAGATGTTTTTGTTTGAGTTTTCTCTAAATTTACTAAGATTTCTACTGCTTCCTAGAGACATATTTCTTCACTTTCTCTTGCATGATGAATGCATTGTTCCTTATTTGCAACCTTCATATTTTGTATATTTTAATGATGTTCACTTGTAAACTATCAAGTCCTTGTCCACATTCTTTGGATGTTTGTTTGAAGACATGTGGGTGACCTCCTCCTTTGAGCTCTAGGATAGTTCGTTTCTTGTCCTCTTTAGATCATCTTGGTTTCCCATGTACATAGTCCTAAAAACACACCAAAAGGTCCACAATAATCATAGATGACACCTAAAGGAAAACATGGATAGGAGATGGAACCATCCCAACCAAGTGATAAGTAGCCTAGAACTGGAAGGGGATAACACTAAAAATAGCCCTAGGAGAATGTAGTTGAGATCCATGCAATGAGACCTCTTTGAGAGGAGCTTGAAGTGGAATCTATTTAACATATTTCGAAAGCTAAAATATAGTAGTCTCACTAAGATGAGGTTCCAAGACCAAGGCCAAACCTTAAAGTAACCTTGAAATATGCCTACCTTGCACAAATTTGTTCCAATGAGATATAGAGTTTAGTTCTCCAAGATCTAAACTTTGGATCCTTCTTAGAATTTACTTTAAAATAAGTTCAAATCCAATTGCATAACTCTCCCATGTGGTCCATTTTAACTTCCAACAAAGAATGATATATGGGAGAAACTTATCTTTTTTCGAGTAGTACGTAGGAGGATGCCACTATGAAAATCAAGGACCACTTGGCATTCTTTGTGCATTTACTACCTTTTTGTTTTGCATCCATTCATCTATTCTAGGTACACCAATTAGCTTTTCTCTAAATAGTTAGCATATTCTCTGATTACTGCCATGGCCCGAAATGGCCTAAAACTATATTCTACCATAGCCTAAAATGGCCTAAACTATATCATTGCTACGGCATGGCCTGAAATGGCCTAAAACTATATTCCACCATGGCCCAAAATGGCCTAAGACTATATCATTGCTATGCCATGGCCCGAAAAACCTAAAACTATATTCCACCATGGTCCAAAATGGCCTAAAACTATATCATTACTATTCCATGGCCCGAACTAGCCTAAAACTATATTCCACCATGGCCCAAAATGGCCTAAAACTATATCATTGCTATGCCATGGCCCAAAATAGCCTAAAAATATGTTCCACCATGGACTAAAATGGCCTAAAACTATATCATTACCATGATGTCCTAAAATGGGCTAAAACTATACCTTTTCCAGAGCCCAAAATAGCCTAAAACTAGCAATAGCCCGAAATGGCCTAAAACTAAAACAAAAAAACATAGAAATCGATTGCATGAATAACATACATAAAGCATAAACTAGAGTAGCATCAATCTTGCCATAATTCATTTTGCATTTAAAACTTCACTTATACAATGTTTCCAATAGTTTTACAAAATTTTCACAAAAAACATGAAAATACAAAAATCAAGAGCCTTGTGGTCATGCATCATCTTCCCCTTCATCGTTTCCCTCTACACTGCCTTCTTCTACTACATCATCATTTCCACCCTCTAGGGGCCCTGCTTCTTCGTTTGGAACCTACATCATAGAAATGAAGTAATCAACTAGAGTTACATGTAAAAGCTAGAAAATCATAAATTGTTACATCATGGAAAGTGACTAACCCAAGATGGCCCTACATCTGTCTTGAGGGGTATGTGATCGAATTAGATCCCAAGGAGGTGCCATACCTCCTCCTCCATGATATCCTTCCAATTTCTATCACTTAGTTTGGTGTTTGTTATAGCCTTTTCCTTTTCAATGGCCATCCATCTTGGTGGTCTTGGAGAAAATGAGGTGATGGTGGTCTCACCTATGGAAAGATTCACTTCCTGCTTAGGTGACTTAGTGATTGTCACATGTTGCATGAATTTTTTGTATGCCTCAGAAGCACCAATGATATCTATGAATGCTTCATAAGTGAACAACTTCACTAAAGCATATCAATATTGTTTAAAATAGGTGGCACATTCTAGTTTATACATATGCTTATGATTCTTATAATACTGCCCCCACTCGTAAACTCTAGCACTATAGTCCTTCTAGTTTTGGTTCTTCTGGGCCAACAAACCCATCTACATCTGCTGTTCAATTATTTCCTAGGTGGCCTCATTGTTGCACCACATAGCCATCCAGTATCTCGCATTATCTATCATATTTGTGCACCAACTTCCATCATTGGTATCATAGGCCAGGAGGAACTCATTCCTGGAATGAAGGTCTCCCACCTCGATGATCAAATTGGCCATTTCTCTCTCTTACCTTTGGACCTATTGAAACATCATGAAAATTTTGAGGCCTTAGAGGTTCAGAAAAAGGCTAGTGATTTAGACAAAGGATCGCAACAAAGTACAGTGTAGTAAGTTCCTTTTTAGTTGAAGTTCTGTCCTGCGATGCTGCGTAGCACAGCACGAGCAAATTCCAGAAGATGGAGCAAAGCGATGGATGCACGGTGCCAAAACTTCTAACTTTGCAAGTTATCTATTTTGAAAATCTTAACTTTTGGCAAATTACATTGTATTACGCTACATAGCAGAACATCACATTATGTAGCGTAATGTCAGAAAATAGTACGCTGCAAACATTAGGGATGAAAAATGTTTAAGGCTTGAACAAACACTTTTTTTTGTTTACAGATGTGCTATTTTATGATGGACTATGCTGTGAAGTGTAATCTAGTGCAGCGTAGTGTAAGCATGGAAAATGGTGGCTTAATACAAGTAGCAGTAGTCTATACAATGTGATACACTCTCCAGTGTGTCGTTGCATAATCCTTGTTGCCAAATTCCTAGTTTACGATGCATTACGCTTTAGTGTGCAAGGCAGGGTGGCATCATAAGCTTCAGCAACCACCACATCAAGTCAATGACATCTTGTAGATTTAAGAAATGCATAATCTAAATCACTTTTTTCTCCCAATCCTAACCTTATAAATGCTTTAGTGGATGAAGATCAAAGGGGTAGGGCAAAATTTTTCTTTCAAGGTTGGCAAAAGAGAAAAAGAGAATCAGCGATCGTGAGAACGTCGAAGGTGATTGACAAGAATTCTTGATCAGAAATAATTGGCTACTGGATATTCTCCCATGGGTCTGACTTCCTTGCACCCAAATTGGCTAGATCAAGGTAGATTGATCCTCACTTGTTTCATCATTACATAACTTTCTTGTTACTGGCATATGATTCTCTTGTATCAAACATATTTTTTTTCATAAATTAAATCCCAGATCTTGTGATCGTATTCTCTACCAAATCTAATCTCTTGCATCCTAGTTAGAAAGATTTGGCAATCTCATCTAAATCATTTGCATTTTCTTCAATTTCTTTCGAGATTAACAAAATTTGCAACTCTTTATAAAGAATCTCCATTTTACCATCAAATTACTACCAAACATTTTACTGATTAAATAAGCCCCTGTCTGATCAACAAGACCGTTCAGGGCACCTCGGATTCATTTTTCTCTCCAGCACGGTCCTCGCATGGATCTGGGTTAGAACTATGTACATAGACTTTCGTTTGGTATTTCCAACGATCGACATTTTCCGTTGTTATAGTTTTCTGGTGTTAGGAGGAGGGCCTTCATATCCAATCCATATTTTATAGGTAGTCTTGTAAGCTATCTATACCCATTGGCAACCAATGTAAACATAATAACTCCGAGATTGTTTATGAAATTGTGTGGTGTAGATTGGTAGCTTTGACAATTCCTTTGGAATCCTACAAGATAAAAATCCCTAATTATTATCTTAGTTCACCTCTATCCTTTCGATATCTCCTTTTATTGTCATTATCTCCCAATTTTGTAGAAAATGACTACATCAACTACTGTCGTTGACACCACTAGCCTTAAGAACCCTTGG
Organism: Gnetum montanum; assembly: GCA_015680685.1. Taxonomy (NCBI): domain Eukaryota; kingdom Viridiplantae; phylum Streptophyta; class Gnetopsida; order Gnetales; family Gnetaceae; genus Gnetum; species Gnetum montanum. Next base: position 303,996 of record MNCI01002813.1, read on the forward strand.
ACCATGCAAGTCACGCCTCCTATGATTGGGCAACCAACTAGTCCAGTGCGACCATGCTGCTCCCTCAGGCTACAAAACAAGAAGCCTGAGGGACAAGCTCAACACAAGGAACACTACAATTTCCTCTATGCTAAGCTAACGACAAACTTGCCTATGTATCCATAAGAACTCGAGCAAAAATGAGAGTATGAGTTCATGTACTACAATGGGAAGGAATTTTTTCCTTCACCTAACACTAATGTACCCCTAAAAAATCAAAAAAATTGGATCTTAGATCAAATGTTGATGGCTAAGACATCACCAGAACAGCTAGAGGTCTTGTTCCGTGATGAAACGCTTCAAGACAAACAAGATGATCTAGAATCTCACTCTAAAGAAGGTAGTCATGCTGATTTCACAATGGCCCCTCCTTCCACGATATCCTGCATAAATACATTTTTCATGGTTACCACGCTTCTAACATTATCCAATACTGATCAAGTCCTTCATTCACCATGTTTAAATTTTCTCTCTCCAACTATCTTCCTAGGTGACGATCCATCACAAATCATTCCTCAGTAGGTGTGATTACCTAACTCACCTCATCGTGTGCCTATGCCTGTGCCACCACATGTCCATGCAATACCCACAATGCTGACTATGCTCCCGATTCACATGACAGTGCCTACCACCATAGCATGGTGGGCTCCCAACATGTCTCTTGGTGCGCATCCTATGCAAATGCATCACCATCCCCACCTTCAAAGCCGCATCTCGCAAGTGCTAAACCCAGTTACAGGACAACTACCCATGCCCCCAACTACACAAACAGTGTACCCAATAGTGCAGCCGATGGTGGTTCCTCCATCTGCACCAACCACTAGATGGTGGATTCTGCAAGCAACACTACCTATAGGGACTATCCCAATGGCACCGACTATTGGGCAAGCCGTTGCCTCCATCTTGCCACCTGGTGTAGCTCCCCCTTCTACTCCACAAATGACATCATCATCTACAGGTTTGGACCAAGCCTTCCAGCTCATCTATACCCTTATAGAAGAAGTCAAGTATCTCAAGGCTGCTGGCTTTGACATGGTACAAGTCATGGATTTCTACCATGATGATCCTATTAGCCCAACAGTCCCAGTCTTGTTGTTGCCATCTGGGATGCCCCTTCACCATTTCACAAAATACAATGGGGAAGGTGATCCCAATGCCCACCTCGTCACTTTTAGTTCAGAGTCCTTATTGTTACAATAGTGGCCACATACTATAATCCATGTCTTTACTATGTCCTTAATGGGTAAAGCTTTGGATTGGTATCAAGCACTTCCACATGCTTTCATTTCAACTTTGGAAGAGCTGTTAACCCAGTTTTTGACTCACTTCAAATACAACCTGAAGCCAGAAGTCATACTAGACCAGCTCATAGGACTTAAGGAAGAGCCACTTGAGTTAGTCCAAAAGTTCATACAGTGGTGGAGTACCACCTTGAATGAAATCTGTGAACCCATCACAGAGGCCCATCTACTAGCAATCTTCAAGGGAGCAGTCAATGACTTTATCAAGTCTAAGTTGTATTACCTCACCCCCCATTCCCTCATCCAAGCCTTTGCTTAGAATAAGAGCATCCAAGATGCAGTAGAGGCTAGTAAATATCTATCGTACGTGGTCTACAAGAATTCCCATATTAAGGATGAGGAAAAAGGCAAAGTCACAACAACGACAGTGGTGGCGCTTGATGAAGGGGCAAAGAAGAAAAATAAAAATAACAAGAAAACTACTGTGGAGCTAGTTGAGTCGAAAACTAGCTCAAATGACACCAATCAAGAAGCTTCTTTTGCCCCCAAAGCATCTCCACAACCAAGGCCAAAATTTGAGCATAAAGATCAATCAAATTATGCAATCCTACCTGTGAAGCCTTTGGAACTTCTGAAGCAATTATTGGGAATTGGCCACATCTGATACAAGGCGATGTCTGAGGAGGCTCTAAAATTCCATAGGCACCATTGTGAGCTACTCAAGAATCCCTCCTTACCCCAACCTAATGAACTGCCTATGCCCAAGAACTTTAAGCTAGACTGATTCTGCAACTACCACCAATTATGTGGCCATAACATGGACTACTGCTGGGCATTAAAGATGAAATCCAGTGCCTGATAGATCAAGGTAACTTGATCTTAGATAGTAGTAGCCCGACAAGCCCAGAAAACTAGGCCATGCATGTGTACCAAGATCTGTTGAATGCAAATAATGTAGGGTACATAATCAACATGGTCGGAATAGAGGGAGATAATCAGGTGTAGCCAAGGTGGCCTTTTGTGTTGTGAATGCAACCTCACTCAACCCAAACAATAGGTCCATTAGCGCCAACGAGTGGAACTCCAAGGCACCATTTCATGCTTCAAACTTTGTCTTAGAATGCTTCCCAATAGCCTGCAATCATTAAAGTCATGGTGCAGCCCGCGCCTACACCCAAGGCACCCTTAGTTATCAGAGTACCAAAACTATCAACCATCCCTCCTATGCAGGGGAAATCTTCTAAGTCAAACCCTCCTACTGTCACTATTGATGTGGCCAAGGGTCTTCTTATGCTAGGGTTACCCAAACCTCAACCCCTTGCATCTACACCTTTAGCCCCACTTGTCAAAAACAAAGAGGTTACACAAAAACAATTATCTCCCCCAAGCTAAAGGAAGTGTAACCCTCGGCCAAGTGTCACTCCTCCCCATGAAATTTGCCTCTTATGGTGAATGGAAGAGGAAAAGGGTGACAAAAAACCTGATCATGGGCAAGATCTCTTTGATGCCCTAGCACAAGTCAAACAAGATATGAAACAAAAAAATTCAACAATGAGCCTTTATGACTTGCTCATGACGTTGTAGACACATTGTGAGGCTATGGTTTGCATGCTAACATCGATACCTATGGATGAAAGCCTGTTAGAAGAAGAAGAAGAAATCCACTCTATCATGCTTCCCCCCACCACTAAAAAACAAGATCCCACCCCATTGACCTTTTTTGACGAATCCATTAAGGACAATCCTGAAGGTCAAGTGACAATGGAACCCATGTTCATCACCATTCGGGTCAGCCAACACCGAATCCAGAGAGTACATGTAGATGATGGGGTGGCCACTAATGTCATCCCTTATCTCATAGTGGAGAAATTAGGCCTAATCAATCAGATCAGTCCTACAATGATGTCATGCCTAAAGTCATTCAACGGGGCACGGGTGCAAGTCAAAGGGACCATTCATATCAACTTTATGGCAGGGGACCAGTTCCTCACAGACACTACGTTCATTGTGGTCAAGGAAATTCCTAGATTCAATTTGATTCTTGGGAGGTCTTGGTTAGCCCAACTAAGAGCAATTTCATCACCCATTCATCAGGAAATCCATTTGCCTTATGTAGGAGGAGAAGTGGTTATCTGCAGTGATGAAATAACCCCTCAGGATGTTAATAACATAGAGATAGAATAAGGGTCAGAGATCGAAATGCCTGAGAATCCATCTCTTGTCCAAGTACCCGAGCAAGCCGAAATAGTGGCTAATGATAGCCTAACTTGGGCCAAACTACTATTCCCAGAGGAAGATTGCGATGCAAAGGGGAAGGGCCATAAATCTCCCTATCCTTATGCATCGTTGAAAATCAAAGAAATTAAGAAACAGTTACAGAGTTAGCAAGTAAAAATTGTTTCCTAACTAATATGGTTTCATCATCCATTCTATTTACACTTACCATTTATACTTCTTATGTTTACGCATGTACTTACGCTTTCCACTAGCTAGTCTCATTACGCTCATGTTATCTTTGTGTTTAGCTTTACGTTTCTATTTTCTTTAATCCTATTTTCTTTACTCCTACTAAAAAAGGCCCAAAATGGCCTTAAACTAGCAACCTTATCTACACTTTGCACCCGAATTACATGAAGGCCCGAAATGGCCCTAAACTAGCGACTTCATTTACGTGTGGAACCTGAATCAGCTACGGCCTGAAATGGCCTTAAACTAGCAATTTCATTTACCCTTTGTATCTAAATATCACTTATGCTTGAAATGCAAATTTCATTCGTGCTTTATACTATAATCCAATTGATGCTTACTCTTCATACCTTAAACTAAAAAGGAGGCCTAAAATGGCCTTAGACTATCCAAGGCCCGAAATGGCCTTAAACTAGCAACGTTATCTACACTTCATACCCAAATTACGTGAAGGCCCAAAATGACCCTAAACTAGTGACTTCATTTACGCATGGCACCTGAATCAGCTACAGCCTGACATGGCCTTAAACTATACAAGGCTTGAAATGGCCTTAAACTATACAAGGCCTGAAATGGGCTTAAACTAGCAATGTCATTTATGCTTTACATTTGGACAATTTAACAGTTCGCAATGGCTTCAAACTAGTAACCACATTGATGCTACGCTCTTAAAACTAATCACAATTTATCATAATGTTAAAACCCATGATACATTTTACATAAAGAAAAAACAACAAAAAGAACATTAAAATTAATACCAAAATTTGTTTCAAATATGTTAAAAGAAATAAATAGTCTCTTCTCGTTACACCATAATAAAACCTAAGGCTAATTCATTACGCATCCACCTTACTACCACTGTCTTCTGTATCCTCCAGTTCAACTTCTACTCCAAGGAGGTGATCCTCATAGAGGCCACCCTTTGCATGAGGAACCCCTTCATAAGGATGGTCCTCTTCGTGAGACCCTTCAGTATGCTCTATTTCCTGTAAACCCTCTTCATGAGGACCACCATCTTTGATAGCTTCATCCTATCGAAGAATTTCCTCAAGTTGTTCCTGCGATTAGACATGGTACATAGATTAACATCATCATCAAAACTAGGTATAAAAAACGTAATAATACTGTAACTTACCTATGATCGTCCTGCATCAGCTGCAAAGGGAACTTTTTCTAAGCCAATCCACAGACATCACATGATTTCATCCTTGGTGAGCTCAGACCAAACCTCATCCCCTAGATTAGTTCCAACCTTGACCTTCCCCTTCTCCATGGGAGTCCATCAGGGTGGTTCAGGAAAGAAAGAAGGGATGGTAGTCTCACCTCCAGGAAGAGTAACTTCCCTTTCCAAAGAGGCACTCACTATCACTTGCTCCTAGAACTTTTCAAATGCCTTGGAAGCACCAATAATGTCTAGAAACAGCAGAAGGGATTGAGCCTCAATGGTAGAGTCCCTATAATGTTGACGGTAGGCAACGCTTTCTCGTTTGTAGACCTGTTTGTGATCTTTCTGCGTCTGCCCCACTCTTGAATACTTATGCTAAAGTCCTTCCAATCCTAGTTCTTTTGAGCAAGGATGTCCATTTGCATACGTTGTTCAACTAGTTCATGACTAGTTTGAGCACTGTTCCTGATGATAGCCTAATAACGGGTGTAGTCAACGATAGCTATCCTCCAATCCTCGCTTCCCATCCTTTGGGCTTGTAGGAATTCATTCTGTGATCTTAGATCCCTGACTTCATCATGTAGAGCCACTCTCTCCTTCTTCAACCTCTACAATCTCTTCCAGATTTCCTCATTTATGCTCTAACATTTCCATAAGGAGTGAGTTGAGCATCAAGCACATTTACGCATCTCATCGTAAATGTTGTACGGCATGACAGTTGCTTCTAATGAGGGCTCGGTGGTGTCTAAATCGATAGGCTTTGGCAGGTCCCATCTGAGGTGAGCTTCTAATAACATGAAAATAATAGTTAGGCATAATTAAGTAGCATAATTCCATAGTAAAATAACCTTTGTGTAATGATTGTAGCATACCATCTTCAAGATCGATTCGCTCTAAGCGACCGATCATATCTTGAATGACGTCTTCCATAAAGGTGAATTTATCAGGAAATTCACCCTAGGATTGAGTTGCCACTACTATTAAGGGCATGCTCTAGTCACCTATTATGTAGAATAAAAGGCATGACTAAGACATTACGATAACCAGTACAACCTGTAGAAGTTGTCTAGAGTCTACCACTACATCAAGCAATAAACCACTTGCCTCAATTAATTCTAGCCGAAAGGAATTCAGCATCCTTCATAGCTATTTCCTCTTCATGCACAGGAGGTTGTGCACTCCTTGCCTTATTAACTAGGGCCTCTTCTTCTGAGACTGAGGCCCCTTCAACATGCTGTAAGAACATAGCCCCTGTTTTACGGGTCAACTGATCTACAACCTTTTTCCTCGTTGTTATACAACATGGCTAGTTAAAATAATATTTCACTTTTGTTCAAAAAATGTTACGCTCCAGTTTCTACACAAATCATAATCACTAACACATTTGGACACATACTGCCTAGAAGAATACTCCGTTGGAACCTAATTTGCATCTTTTTCTTGACACCACCCGCTAGCTCAGCAGATTCCTCGTTTAAACGAGGCCTTTTTTGCAGCACTAATGAATCCACCATCTTAGCAGCTAGGCACTTCCCCCTCGACACATCGCCAGTGTAAGAGGGGGGGTGCTCTACCCACACTGTCTTGGCCCCATGTTCGAGGTGCTACCATACTTCTAGTCATTACCAACAATGACTTCCTGATCCCCTCAGGAGGGTCTTGCGACCAAATAGTGCTACAAATATGGGAGATCCATGGTTTGGAGATCTGAGTGTGATCTTATTCCACCCAGACCCCATTCTTCTAGACCACCAGAAATTTGGCAAAATGTCAGAAGAAAGCTATGAAGAAGGAAAAATTCATGTTGAAACAGGTTTCAAGCTTCTGGAGAAGCCTGATGATCTGAATGCACAAGCCTTTAGCAAAATAGTTCACCCAATTGAATCGTGTCCTCTCCTCTAAGACCTCTTGCATAATTTGGGCCTTCTTGATGGTGAGGTATCTCCCTTGCAAGAGTGTCTTGGAGAAAGCCTGGGTCTGAAAAAGAAGATACATGGTGTTGGCCACCTCCAACTCAATCCTATCACCAGGAATCCCCTTAGTTTCTTTCTGAACCCCTAGCCACTCCTCTATCTCTTTCTGGAGCTTGGAGTTCCTCTTCAACTTCTCATCTATGGGAAAATCATTGGAGGGGACCCCAAAGAGATCAGCAAACAGTTGAGCGTCAATGTCAAAATTTATAAGCACATTACGTATGCGTATGTAGTAGCATCAGGGGTTATGGCCAAGAAAAGTTCCATCAGTCTAGCCTCACAAATGTTATTGGTTACTATAATTGGGGCTGCTCTATGGCCAAGCCAATGTTGTACCTCCTTTATATCACCATAATGGAAGAAGAGACTATTGGCCTCGAGATCGAAAGCCATGATTGTAATCTCCCGTGATTCCCTGACTATTAACATGAAACCATAGTTAAACCGAGATGACTTCACATCGTCATCACACATTGACAAATGTTGATCCAATTCATCATTACCACAAAGCTTACCAAGCCTGAAAGGTAAAGGAAATAGAGGAATTTTCCTTTGCACATATGAAATGGTAAGGGAAGGGTCCAAAGTCCACTTCCTATCCAGCCATCTGAGTTTCTTGCACCTAGAAAAGAAGTCATCATAATGGGTAGGGTATTCTGGGATCTCAAATGCCAGATGTTCCATGATGGTAGCCCGCACGTTGCTGATGGAGATAAACTTCCTTATAGCCCTCTTGGCCAATGACAATGTATCATTATTTCCCATAAGACTACTTTCATTGATAAAAAACCTATGCCAGAAACACAAACAAATATTTACGCTCAATACGTATCTAAACAGTAGTTAGCATTACAATACTGCGAAGTGAAATGAAACTTACCCACCTACATAATGCATAGTACCAGGTGGATTCTTGAAATAAGTTGTGGGATGACAGGCCATGAACAGAGTGTTATAGGAGTGATAATAGTTAAATCTAGGCATTTCCAAGATCTAGCTTAAACGTCTTATACCACTGACATTTTGTTCGTGGTCTTGTACCCACATAGTTTCAATCACACCATCTGATAGAAATGCTTTGCGTCGAATCGACCAATAACATCTCTAAAATAGTAGCAGCTACATCACCTAGTAGATGCGACTAGATGATTACACTATAGTTGCAAAGCAAAAATTACAAAAGATCCCATGTGCCTCTTTGGAACCACACTGCCTCCTCCTTTAGATGAGCATGAGGGGAAGGAACATTGGCCATGGGGACACGAACGTAGCATAGAACATCGATGATGTCCAAAATGATTAGGACAGGCTTTAGCATAATACTGTAGGATACAAATGTACTACTGTTAGAAAAAATCTAGACATGAATATTTGTTACGCTACACTAGGGCTCACACAATTCCTGAAAAATTATAGCGTATACTGGAGGCACATAGCCAAAACTACCTAAACCCTTGTAACAGCTCAAGGTCCATCTCTGACAATGGTGATGAAAGAAAATACTACGTATTATAGTTATTATATAACTCTGATTACATTACATCTACACGATATACATTATCTCTATACAACATTATTCCTTATCACCTAAACCTTCATAACAATAGTTCAGTTCATACAAATAGACATTAACACCTGACCAACATAAGAACCCAAAATATACAAACCATGACATTGCAACAAACATGACAATAACGTAAAAGGATGGACAGAAACTTACCGGTTAAGTAGAGTAACATCCAGAGCTTCTACTCTGGTCTGTGAAATCTATTGCAAACTCTCTTGCATCTTGTCAATTCTGGCCTTAGCATTCTTTCATGTGACCTTGGGTGCCATTATTACAAAGTCGCAATTGAACAAAGTCCTCGTGAAATCCTCTACTCACACCTTTCCCATGCTCTCTTCTCACTATAACCAAGTCCAAATCCGTGATATTGGTAGCCTGTTTTAAGTATGAACCACTAGCTTATAAACAAAATGCTCAAAATCAACTGATTCTTTCTGCTTGATTGACATGGAACTTTCTTGAAACGCGAGTGTTAGTATGACATAAAACACGAAGATATGGGCACTAATGTCATAGATATTGTGCAAGTTATGGTCCAAAATGACCCTAAACTAATGCAATGCTTATCACCTTGTAATTCAGCTGCATTAACTATAGTTTTCATGAAATGAAAATCCAACCATTTCAACACGCTAGACGCGCCACGTTGCATCTCTCATCTCATTTCATATGCTAGCATCTGGGAAGCTTAGCTCGGCATTTCTTTTTACAAACTATGCATATTTGTAATGGTCCACTAAGACCTTAAACTATAAACTTCTCTAACACGTAATTCTGATGCAAAAATAAACAAAATTTTATCATTTAAAAGATTGGCAAAAAAATGATGTAACAACTTCCATTTTTGGCGATTTTGCAGGACCACTCGCAAATGGATGCAGCTTTATCTGCACCCTTAGCCTTAACAAGGCCGCATGGGAAGATCATTAGATAGTATGATCACACGCTAGTAGGAACAAACCTTTCCCTTTATGATGAAACCATAGAAACATTGGAAACATCCCTAGGCTAGCGAGAACATCTAGCTTGAACACTTGACCTGGAGGCTGGTGATGTAACTGAGGACCCTCTCAGCGAGGTCCCTGTGGTTACACACAAGGATGAAAATAAAACTCTTAGGCTTAGTTCTCTTCTAGACCAACAGATGCAAAGTGACATAACCCAGGTGCTCCAAAACAACACTGTTGTATTCATGTGGTCATATGAAGACATGCTAGTTTTAAACCTGAGATTAATACAACACAACATAATCGTAGATCCATGCATCAAACCAATTAGATAGAAGGCACAAAATATTAAGCTAAAAATCGTGCTAGTAGTGCAGATGAAATCACCAAGCTATATCAGGATGGTTTCATTCATGTAGTTGATTATTCAGATTGGGTATCCAACATTGTAGTTATCTCTAAGAAAACAGGAGGCATACACATCTGCATAGACTTCTGGGATCTGAACAAAGCTACGATTAAGGACAACTTCCCATTACCAAGTATCGACCAACTGATCTACATAACAGCTGGTCACACGCTCCTATCCTTTATGGATGGTTTTTCAGGCTATAATCAATTTCATATTAACCTAGAGCACCAATTGACCACAACATTCATGATGCCCTAGGGGACCTTCTGCTACACCATGATGCCTTTCGAGTTAAAAAATGATAAAGCAACATATCAACAAGCCATGAAATACATCTTTAGTGATTATCTCTTACGGAGATTGAACGACTACATAGATGACATAGCTGTCAAGTCTATAAAGTCAGAAGATCATTCAGAAGACCTAGAGTTAGTCCTTAAACAATGTCTCAAACATGACTTATGGATCAACCCAAAGAAATGCATATTCAGAGTCAAAACCGGATGCATGTTGGGGTTTGTGGTATTAGAGACTGGCATCCAAGTTGACCCTGACAAGGTTAAAGCCATCGTCAATTTAATGCCACCAAAAAATCTGAAATAATTACGTGGGTTACAAGGCAGGCTTCAGTTCATTAGGTGGTTCATTTCAAAGTTAACAAATAAATTACACCCCATGTAACATCTTCTGAAGAAGGGTATCAATTTTGAATAGACCAATGACTGCCAGCATGCATTTGACAATTTAAAAGAAGAGCTGCAACAATTACCAATGGTTTTTCTGCCACAAAGGGATCAACATTTCTACATTTATCTAGCTAACTCAGATGTGTCCATAGATGCATTACTATGCCGAAAAAGGAATGATGGGTCTGAAGCCCTTATCTATTACCTCAGTTATGCCTTATTTGCATATAAAACAAGGTACAACGAAGTGGAGTGTAACTATTTGGAATTAGTCTTCGCACTTAAAAAATATAGGCATTTTCTTTTCCATAGTTAGGTCAACATAATTTGTAAAAATAATGTTCTATGGGCTATCTCCAACAATTTGAATGAAAGTAGTAGGATAGCTCGTTGGAAAGCTATCATAGCTGAATTTGATTTACATTATGTTGGCCAGTCATCCACTAAAGGCCAAGCCATAGCTGACCAATTAGCAACATCGCTAATTAACGATTAAGCTACAATAGAGCTAGAATTCTCGGATGAACATGTACATAGTTTAAACCCTATATCAGCAGGCCTTGAAGTAGCATTATACTTAAATGGAGCTTCAACCACTAGGGGTGATAGTTCCACCATCGTTATTATGCTTACCCTCGAGGATATGCATCCATCGGATTACCACCTCACATTCCCTTATACGAACAACATGGTAGAGTATGAGGGGCTCTTCAGAGGGTTGTTGACAGCCAGAGAACTTAAAGTTCAACACCTGGCAATTCAAGGTGATTTGCTACTTTTCATCAATTAAATCATAGGAGTCTATGCCTACAAGGCTATGCACCTATAGCCCTACTACGATATGGCTAAAGATCTCCTGAAATAATTTATGACAACCGATACCCAACACGTGCTGTGCAATGAAAACATTATTGTCGATGCACTGGCAACATTGGCGTTAAACATGCTACCACACTTGTTTGCCACTTGGCTTACTTTAATGATAGAATGTATAGAGCCTTTCATTCAAGTGATGCAAATTTCTTCATTAAATGTGAAAGGAATGTCAGAATGGTATAACAACATTAAAGCTTACCTTCTACATGGCAAACCACCGCACGAGCTAACACATGTGTAAAAAGATGTAGTGCACAAGCATGCCAGGCAATATGTCATCCTTGGAGACAATACTCTCTATAGACACTTCTTTGATGGGGTATTTCTTACCTATGTTAACAGTGACCAAGCACAGTGAATAATTAACGAAGTCCATGAAGGGCTGTGCGGAGGACATGTAGCCCCATGAGGAATGACTACTAAAATCAAACGCTTAGGGTACTATTGGCCATACATGGAAAAAGACTGCCTTGCCAAGGTTAATACTTGTGACACATGCTAGCGTTATGCAAATCTAATGCACGTGTCACCAACTGAGTTACACACTACCCAAATTACTTGGTCGTTCCAATGATGGGGACTGGACATCATAGGTTTCATCTCGCCTAAATCTTCTGTAGTTCATAGCTTCATTATCACCGCCACTAAGTATTTTACAAAGTGGGTTGATGCTATCCCCCTATGAAAGATTACATCTTGATAGGTTTTCCATTTCATCTTAGACAATATTGTAACCAGATTTGTACTCCTTATGAATATTGTGACTGACAACGGACCACAATTTAGTAGCACAGAAACCAAATCTTTTTTCAATAATCTTCATATTAAGCAATCTTTTTATTCACCTTATTACCCACAAGCAAATGGTCAAGCAAAGGCGACAAACAAGGTGATCATCAATTTACTCAAGAAAATGCTCAACAGTAATAAGAAGTGGTGGCATGAAAAAATTCTCTACATTCTATGGGCGTATCGTACAACATGTAGAAAAGCTACAGACATGACACCCTATAGGCTAGTCTATGGGTTTGAAGTAGTGCTACCCTTGGAATTATAGGTTCCCTCATTGCAGATGGTTCTATCCACAGTTATAAATGAGACTCAGCACAATGAGTCTAGAATCATGGATTTAGGCTTAGTGGAGGAGAAACGCATCCAGATGCTTGACACCATCAAAAAATATCAAGATGAATAGAGATAGAAGCATCGGCACAACCTACATCAATGATCGATCAAGAAAGGAGACTTAGTTCTCAAGGCTATTCGTGAACCAGTATGCAAGTTCTCCACAAACTGGGAAGGCCCTTTCTTGGTCGTCAGTGTATATGACAACGGAGCATTCAAGTTAGCAGACACCAATGGCATCGAGCTACCAAATCTAGTGAATCATCTATACCTAAAGCAGTATTACATCTGAACATTGACTTAGCTCAAAATTAGGTAACAAATTTTTGCTACGATGTAAAATTGGCAAAGTTGTACACGTCCGCTACGACGTAAAACTAGCAACTCTTGCATGCGTCCGCCAAGATGCTAAACTAGCAAAGGTAAGCACACGTCTGCTGAGACACTAAACTAGCACACACTTGTCCTTGCGTCATGACATAAAATTGACATCCACAACATGCTCTTCTAGGACCATAAACTAGCCCTTCCACCATCTGCTATGATGTAAAAATAGCATATTCCAGTTTTTCTAGACATTAAACCAGGACCATAGTTTGCTGGGACTTAAAATTAGCAACAACGGTCAACCAGGACCTAAAACTAGAACCTGTCAATATGCCATCCATGAAGCAAGTGAGCATGATCATTCTTGCACTGCATCCCTACCAAATGGAGTGGGTAAGACGTTGGGATAGACATAATGTCATTACCCCACCAGCATTCTGTTGATTCCTCAGACATGCCAAAAGGCATACTACTAACCCCTCAAGGCATACTACTAACCCCTTAGAGATGTTGCTATGATACCCACTTCATAGTTGCACCTCCTGGGATCAAGTTCACTACTTGGTGCCCTGGAAAAACTGTGGCCACCCATAGTCTCAATGGGCTCCATCCATCACCGTCACCAGATTCTAGCTTGGAAGATTCATCTGACATGTTCTTTGCATAGTCCTTTGAGTAAGACAAATCTGGTTGTCAACAGCAACTATAGAAACCGTAGCATCAACATTGAGATCCTTGTTCTGGATCCCTCTTTTGTGGTCTCCGTCTGCCTTTTCGCTTTTGATGGCACTTGTTTCAATAGCCTCCATCCTTAGCAATCAGGACGTTTGTTTCTAGCTTTTTATTCTATGTTATGTTTTGTAGGTTACTTGTTATGACAACGTTGATTGAGAATACTTTCATTGGAAGGTGAGGTGTCATGGCATTCGGAGGTGGCTGCTCAGACTAGCCTGGTCACTTGGAAGTGCAAACCCTACCTTTCCCGGGTACCTTACCTTGTTTTTCCCCTTTCCTTACCCTACCTTCTTCTCTGCTTGTATAGAACATGAGCATTAAGTCGATCCATTTTCATTATCATGCCCAAAAACTAGTGTAACATAGCTTGCCTTGTGGCATGAAATCTACATTTTTCCCA
>MNCI01002813.1:318060-331770 GCA_015680685.1 Gnetum montanum
CCTCCAGGCCATGTAGGCATAACAAAAATCACCCTTGCAAGCTCTTCATATGCATTATGAAGGTGTAACATTTCGTAAACACATTAGTGAAAGGATGTAATGACTTGTTTGGAGAAGCTTCATGTTCATGTGTTTAAGTCTTCCTCAAACCTACCATCTCTAACTCCTGTAAGATCCCTTCTATACCCTATGGCCCTCCATCCTTGCACTTCTAAGTTTGACAAAACAACATTTGAGAAATCTTTGACAGATGTTGTTGATGCTTTTCCTTTCTGGTGTTTTGTATTCTTTGTCGACGTCTTTTGGGCAAGTCCTCTAAACATCAACAAAGAGGGGCCATTGAAACACCATGAAAATTTTGAGGCCTCGATGGTTCAGCAAAAGGATGGTGATTCAAACAAAGGGTTGCAAGAAAGAATGGGGTAGTAAGTTCCTTTTTAGTCAAAGGTCTGTCCCGCCATGCCATGTAGCACAACATGAGCAAATTCCAGAAGACAGAGCAAAGCGATGGATGCACGACAGAAAAACTTCCAACTTTGCAAGTTATCTGTTTCGAAAATCGTAACTTTTGGCACATTACATTGTATTATGCTACATAGCGTAACATCGCATTATGTAGTGTAATGTTAGAAAATAGTATGCCAAAAACATTAGGGATGACAAATGTTTAAGGCTTCAACAAACACTTTTTTTTTCTTTACAGATGTGTTATTTTACGATGGACTACGCTGTGAAGCGTAATCTAGCACAGCGCTACATAAGCATGGAAAATGGTGGCTTAATACAAGTAGTAGCAGTCTGTATGATGTGATACACTCTTTAGCATGTTGTTGCATAATCCCTGTTGCCAAATTCCTAGTTTATGATGCATTACGCTTTAGTCCGTAAGGTAGTGTGGCATCATAAGCTTCAGCAACCACCACATCAAGTCAATGGCATCTTGTAGCTTTAAGACATGCATCATCTAAATCATGTTTTTCTCCTAACCCTAACCTTATAAATGCTTCAATGGATGAAGATCAAAGGGGTGGATAAAATTTTTCTTTCAAGGTTGGCAAAAGAGCAAAAGAGAATCAGTGATTGTGAAAACATCGAAGGTGATTAACAAGAATTCTTGATTAGAAACAATTGGCTACCGAATATTCTTCCACGGGTCTGACTTCCTTATGCCCACATTGTCTAGATCAAGGTAGATTGATCCTCTCTTGTTTCATCTTTACATAACTTTCTTGTTACTGGCATATGCTTCATCCAAACCGAAGTCTGCCTAAAATCATTGTATCAAACATATTTTTTTTCATAAATTAAATCCCAAATCTTGTGATCGTATTCTCTACCAAATCTAATCTCTTGCATCCTAGTTAGAAAGATTTGGCAATCTCATTTAAATTGTTTGCATTATCTTCAATTGCTTTCAGGATTAACAACATTTGTATTGCTTTATAAATAATCTCCATTTCTCCATCAAATTACTACCAAACCTTTAACTGATTAAATAAGTCCCTATCTGATCGACAAGACCATTCAAGGGACCTCATATTTGTTTTCCTCTCCAGCATGGTACTCGCATGAATCTAGGGTTAGAACTATGTATACAGACTTTCGTTCAGTATTTCCAGTGACCGACGTTTTCCGTCATTACACCTGTTTCCATAGGTCTTCATTCACGTCCCTACATTCCCATAAGGAGCATGCTACATGCAATGCACATTTTCTAGCCTTGTCGTATATGCGACGAGGTACCTCGGTTACTTCAAGTGGGAATGTAGGCATGACATCCACCTTTACTGATCATTTTAGGACCCACTTGAGGTGAGAGGCTATTATTACAAGTAAAAAGTGCACTAGTCATAGTAGTGTAGCAAATTTTGGCAACTCAAAAAGTCTAGTTGTTGGTGACCGTTTGGGACGTGACCGCTAATGAGTGTCCTCGAACAGGATTTAGGTGCTTGCTGGTCTCTGGCAACACCAAGGCCCAGATACCTCCAAATAAACTTAGTAGTTAATGTGAGTATGTGTGTATGCTGTTGTGGCATGTGGTTGTGAAAAATGAAATGATTGTGTTATATGTAAACTACAGATGACTTATCTTAAAGAGATTCAGCCAACTTTGCCAAATACTATGAGTTGTTGAGAGTTCCTATTTTGTTTAATTGCCTAGTCTATGTAGTCCTTATAATACCTACTTGTAACAAATAAAATTTTGCAAAAAAATTTGAGCACAACCCCGCGATTCTACTTCTAATTTTCCCTAGAGAAAGAGATAGTTCCACAAGAAAACTGGAAATAGAGCAAGATTCAATGGAAATAGATAAAAAAGAAAAGCAGATTTGTGTAGACCTCAAATATATAAACAAGGTAAAATGACATGAGTAAAAACTTCGTAATAAAGCTATCCCAAATTCAATATCTACAAATTGTTCAAACTTCCAAGGCTCAAATAAGCAATTTCTTCAGGAAAATCCTACTATGCTACCAAAAATTTGTTGCATAAAATACCATGTACGAGACTCCATTTTGGCTAGATAATGGATGTCAACAATTTCATTCAATAGAACCTTCAAAAGACTTGAAAATTTCTGATTGAAATACCATGGAGATTCACTTTAAAGCTAAAAAGAAGCTATTCTGGTCCCATCAAAATACCAAATATTTTCTGAACCCTCTTGACTATTGAATCGTTCAACGGCATGACTACAAGAAGAGGCTCTCTTACAAAGATCCCAATAGTGGTTCTTATACATTGCACAATAATAAAATTTACTACTAAAATGCTCTTAAGGCTTTTAAACACAAGTGCTTATATGGAAAAATTTTAACAGAATTTTTCTATTAGGCAACGAGAACAATAAGAGCAATCTAAAAATCCCAAAATTACTTGCCAAGGATGATACTATCTAAACCACTAGCTAAACAATTTAAAAAAAATAAACATAAAAAATAACTCATAGGACCATGACAAAGAGGCTAAAATCTTTACTCTAGCAAGCCATCTTACAAGCAATCGTTCACACTTTCTTCTTTACAAATGCTCTTCTCCCAAGATGCAAAGTGTATCTCCAAGTGAGAGCCCAAGTGCTAGCTAGTAGCCTTCCAAAGTGTAGTATCAATGTCCTCTTCCAAAAGTATGATACCTTTTTCCCAAAAGTGTGATGATGCTCCCCTTCCTCCCTTGAAGTGTTTTTATAAGGTTCATAAGGTAGTTATATCCTAGCTAACTTTTCTCNATAAATTAAAGGTAAGTCTTTAGCTGGGCACTTGGAATAATTAAATTAATGGTAAGTGTAACTCCAGCATCAGTTAAAATATCTCTTGCTCTACGAATTCGGTTATACACTTGTTTTGGTATGCCCTTGTGTCTTTGTTGCCGCATTTGGTGGACTGGTATGCGATATCAGATGCATCATTTTCAGGCATGGCTACTATTTCAGATTATAGGTTCTAGGGTGAATGACATTTGTGATTTCTATTTTTTTCACCGCCTAAAAATTTGAAATGCGGTCGTTGAGAAAAAAAGGCTTGTTTGGCGAGGTCGCAGCTGGGAAACACCGGCAAAAAAATATCGGAAGTCATGGTGATGGGCTAAACCACAAATCTTTTCTTAGAACCCTGCACTATTTTATGCACCGGTCTCTAGAATGGAAATAGTTTCAAGCCTAAAAATTTATTTCTACCATCATTGTCGTTGCTTTCCTTGCAACCCTCCTGCCCATGAATTTTCTTTTTGTCTACGCGAACCATTATAGAAACCCCATGACTGCATTCATTCTTTTCGAGAAGGGTTTGGGCCGTCGCGCTCTATCAGAATCCACGCCGCGATAACACTGTGAACCTGCGTACTACATTGAAACCCTAAGCCCTACGTGCTGTTTCAGAATCTGTGTTGATTCTTCAAAAAAACTCAAAGAGGCACGGTGCCGTGGACCATGATTTTGATGAGATTTTCGGAATTTTTTTCTACGAAAAAATGCCTTCATAACTTTGCCTGAATTTTGTCTGCATAGTGTCTGTGTTCGTGAACAGTTGGTGTGGTGCAAGAGCTTCTGTCCCTTTCAAACTGCACTACTTAGAAGATTGTTGCTGCTGCAATTCTATTTTCCCACCAAAGTCTTCTTCCATTTTTTTTGTGAAATAAATTTAAATGTGGATTATGGATAACGAAATTCCTGCCCATTATACAATAGGCCTTTAAAATTTGTGGGAAAATTTTGAAACATGATTTTAGCAAACATCCACTGATATTCTCCTATTTTATTATTCATACACTCTGCTGATTTTAATTTTTTAATTTTCAATTTTAGTTTCCTTCTTTCATTCTTTTCAAGTACCCAAATAATCAATTCCTAAACAGATTTCTGACAATGAAGAATTCCTTGCTTGTTAATCCATTCATTATTGGCACATTATCTCTTGGAATCTTTATTCCTTGTTTTTCATATGTGCATCATTATTTCCACCAATAATATTATGGTCTCCCCTAGATCCCATACCAATGGTATGAAATAGCACACTTACACTCCTCCATTCTTATAATAATATTTAAAATGAGTCTTACTGTTGCATGAAATGGCCAAATGTGCCAACACTAACATAGCAAGCTAAAGGCCTAACGTAGCCAATTTAATTACCCACTTCTGGATCAACCTATTTGAGATGACCGATCATGTCATCGATGATCCCCTATATGAATGTAAGCTTATTAGGGGTCTGGCCCATGGTTGCAATTGGATCAAGGAAGGTCATGCAGTATTAATAGCAGTGTCTTCCATACAACTAAACATGTCAATAATGACTAAGATGGACTACAATAAAATAGGTTAGTAATGAAAATAGCAATATAAAGGCTCCTACCTAGCAAACCCCTAGCGGTGATAGTGGGAGGGTTGCCCATCAAAATATTATCATATATATTGTCAAACTCACCAGCATCTTATTGTAGCTTCGATCTTTGCTAACTTAACACTATAGGAACACCCTCTACATTCATTTGTTGCTCTGATGATGAAATATGCTTAGCAAAAGGATCATCAGCAGAGGTTTCTTCCTAGTTCATGCAAGCTTCCCCTTTATTCATTAGGGACTTTCTTTTTAAGGCACCAGCATACTCCTCATCATCAAAAAGGTTCTCCTCATCTGCAAGAGTACTTTCCTCAATGATAGGAGCCCCTACCTTTGAGGCAAGGGTTTCTTCTATCTTGACCAAGGCCCTTCCCTTAGTTGTCTGGACCCCATGTCTTTATTAGCCACCCCCAATTTGGATGCTGACACCTCTTCTTTGCCTTCTTCTTCTTGTTCTTCTTCCTCTAACAGCAAAACAAGTTTCCATTAGGCCATAGCGTATTAACTCAAAGTCGATGCTCCATTATGCTACACTATCTAGCATAGCACAATGTAGAAAGCATTAAATAAATAAGAAAATAAATAAGAAAAATGATAAAATCATTTACCAATGGGGGAATGCATCCTACGTAGCTTAAACTACAATGTCCACCCCTCTTCTTCTTCCATGTGGGGAAGCTCCTCAGCAGGGAGAGGTCTATTTCACTACAACTTGATGGTCATTGTCTCCATGATGAGGCATTTCCCCTATGATATGCTACCCATGGTAGCAAGGGGTGCCTCTCCCATGTTGTCCTGGCAATAGAAGTTGCAGACCACCTAATCCCTAGTCATAATGGAAAATAGCTTCCCAATTGCTTCTGGGGGATCCTGGGCTCTAGTGTTCTAGAAGACTTGGCAGATCCATGGCTTGAAAATTTGGTTATGATCTTGCATAACCCAGACTTGATTCTCATGGACCACCAAGAATTCTATGAAACACCACAAATAGGCTATGTAAAAGGCATGGTACACATTGAAATGAGACTCATTCTTCTTATGGAGTTTTACTATTTTAGTTTGCAAGCCTTTGCAGAGATGCCTAGCCTAGTTGTAATGGGTCCCCTCTTCCATTACCTTCCTTAGCACCCAAGCTTGCTCAATCTGAAAAATCTTTCCTTGGGAAAGTAGCTGGGGGAAAGTATAATCATGGAAGATGAGGTAAATTTCTTTGGTTTTTTTCGACTTCATTTTTTCCATAAGGTTCCCTTTTTGTCCTTTGGCCATCCCTAGCCATTCAATTTCCTCCTAATGGTTCACCTCTTTTTTGGTCTTTGACCTCATGGGGAGACCATCAGTAGAGAGACTAAAGAGGTCCATGAATAGTTGGTCATCGATTTTGAGGACCACCAGCACACCATGCACACATGTGTAGAAGTGGTTTAACTTTTTAGAAAATGAGTCGACTAGGGCCAACATCTTGATAACAGGGACACTTGGTTTCATGGCCAAGAATAGGTCCATGAGTCCAACATCCTAGATGTGGTTGGTTAGCGATTCTGAGGCCTAGTTACAAAGCTAGCATTGAGTCTCATCTACTTCCCCATAGTTGAAGTAGATGTTGGTCTCATGATGTACAAAGGTGATCACTGTCACCTCTTCAAACTTCTTTGCCACTACAACATTTTGTACAAAAAATACTTAGACAAAAAAATAGAAATGGCATAGAAATAGAAGCAACACTCGAACATGCAAGCAACTCATTGTTTAACTTACTAGGTTTAAATAGTAATGGGAATGGTGGAAGATCCACCAGTACATCTTCAATAGTGATTAGCTTAAAGGGTGTCCAACCACCATCCAACAAATTTAGCTCCTTGCATCGATTGTAGAACTGGGAGTGCCAAGTTGGATAGGTTTGGTACTCACCCCCGCATTGGCCTATGATGCCTGCATGCACATTCTTTATGGAAGAAAACTCCCATAGTGCCATCCATGCCAAGGCCAACACATCCATGTCACCGTGAAGTCCATCCTTGTTGATAAAAAATATGGTAATGAAAACACACTATTAACATTTGCCTAGCATAGCAAGTATTGCATAGTGTAGCGAAATATGTTGACAGAACTCACTCATTGGCACAATAAATGGTTCCTAGTGGGTTCTAGAAGTAGGTTCCCATATGTTGGGCAACAAAAAAAAGTGTTGTATGGATGGTAGTAATTATACTTGGGAATCTCCTAGATCTATGTCAAATGCCTCAAAATTTTTGGCCACTAACTAGATCTTTCTCCCTGCCCACTCCTAATTGCTCCATTCATCAAACACCTTAGAATACCCTGATTTTCCCCAGGAAATAGGGTTTCTATCACTATGACTGATACCTCCTCCGACAAGTGTGACCAAATGATCACACTAAAGTGCCAGAGGAGAAATTGTAGGAACTCTAGTGCATCTTCTCTGAACCAGATCACCTATTATCCCACGTGTGCATGGGGTGGAGGAACATTGGTCATTGGTTCACTTATGCAACACAGGACCCCTATGATTTCTAGGACAATCAAGATTGGCCTTAGCACCATCCTGCATGACACAATTGCAAATGTTAATGTCATGTTCAAGGGGTTCACATATAGCATAGTAGAATTAGCAGTTAACAGATAGCGTAGCATGGCTTTCTCCATACATGTAGCATAGTAGAAAAAATGAAGGAAATAACATAATAGAATTAACCTAGCATAGCAATGAAAAGAGAAATGTAAATCTTTTGACAAGAAAAGATTCAATGCACTACACTAGTTTCAACAAATCTTTTGCCTAATAACACGATTGACAATACCCCATGGTAGACACGTGTCACGTTGTCCAATCACACACATGGCCAGACCCTCCTGAGGATTGTATGCTATGCTATTCACATGAAAAGTTACTAAAATTGCCCAAGCTTCTATGATAAGCCAGCCATAGTGATGGCAGTTTAGACAACATTGCATGCAACCCTAGCATAGAACCCATACACCTATCATGGCTGAATCGACAACAGCGATGGTGTAATGGCCAAAATAAAAACAAAACGATGACATAAAAAACACAAATTGTGTAACAAAAATTGTAGAAACAGAAACAGAGAAAGAAAAAGCAATAGCAGTAGCATAGAAAAATAGAAAATTACGTAGTAACTTACTGGGCTGATGGGGTCTCCTCTCGCACGATGACGTGTGCCTGTGACAAATGCCCCAGGGTCTCCTTCACTTTGTCGACCTTGGTGAGTGTTGGGTGTTTTTGTTCTTTCCTTGGAGCCATCGTTTCATTTGCATGAAATACTGAATCACCTTAGTTAGCACAATTTCTCTACACTCTGAATAAAAGCTCTACATTGTTATGGTTAAAATGATAAGTTTATTAGGGATAAACCCCTATTTATAACCAAAAATGGTGAAAAGAAAATCACCATTTTCTCTCCCTAATTAATGGGGACCTTCCATAGAACATAGCATTCCCCCATAGCGTAGTGGTACTATTTGCATTACAGCAAGTGGGCCCAACTAGAAACTTCAACCACTTTAAACTGCTCATTAGTTTTTGCAAAAATGACTAACCATGGTCTAGAAATACCTTAAACTAGTAGCTTCGAACTTTTGCATTCAGCTAGTTCACAAAGACCTTAAACTAGCAGTTTTAACATGTAGCTCCAATCTCATTAGCAGTTCGTAAAGACCTTAAACTTATACTTTGTAATTTCACTAGAGAAGCCTATTAGTAATCTACAAAGACATTAAACTAATACTTTTAATTTACAAATTTAACCTGTTAGTGGTCCACAAAGACCTAAAACTATCATTTTTACACTTTTTCATCCAGGAAAGTTGCAAATTCGCTTCATATTTTATAATTACTTCAACTATTCACATCTCATTGCTGCTTCACAAATGCTTACTACACACTATTGCCACAAATAGGTATTACTTGAGTAGACATTCATCCCATTGTAGTGAGTTGAGCAAGGATGGCAATGCACCATGATCTTTCTTCACCTCTAGCATTGACAAGTCCATATAGTGAGCTTGCAAGACAACTGAACCCAAAGTCAATAGACTTGGATTCACTCATAGAAAGTACTATAGAATCCTTAGAAACATCCTAAGACTAGCCTAAACATCTAGTCCAAGTCCTAGATTTAGAAGCTAGGGATGTAACTAAGGACCCTCTCATTAAGATGCCTATGACTACATCTAGGGGGAAAATAAAAACACTAAAGTTTAGTTCCCTTCTAGATTCACAAATGCACAAAGATGTAGCTAAAGTACTACAGAACAACATCAAAATATTCACATCATCTTACAATGACATGCTGGGCTTAAATCTTAGGCTCATACAGCATAATATTATCTTGGATCTGCAAATGAAGTCAGTTAAGTAGAAGGCTCGCAATATTAAACTAGAGATTGCACTAGCCATATGGGATGAAATCACCAAGCTCTATTAGGCTGGTTTCATCTTAGCAGCTGATTTCTTAGAATGGATGTCAAAAACCATCGTGGTTTCTAAGAAAATGAAAGGAATAAAAATCTATATAGACTTTTAGGATCTAAACAAGGCCACAATCAAGGATTACTTCCCACTACCAAGTATTGATCAACTCATCGAAACCGGCTGGTCATGCTTTGTTATCCTTCATGGATAGTTTCTCCAGCTACAACCAAATTTTCATCAACTTAGAGCATTAGTTAGCAACAACATTTATGATCCCATGGGGTACTTTCTGTTATACTATGATGCCCTTGGGGCTCAAGAATGCTAGAGCAACCTACCAGAGAGCCATCACTTACATCTTTAGTGACTACATTCTAGAAATGTTGAACGATTATGTGGATGACATAGCAGTCAAATCTAAATAGGCCATTGATCATCCCAAAAATCTAGATGTAGTCCTAAAGCATTTCCAGATGCATGATTTATGCCTTAACCCAAAAAAGTGTGTCTTTGGGGTGATAACTGGATGCATGTTAGGGTTTCTAATATCGGAGGCTAGAATACGAGTGGACCCTGACAAAGTTAAGTCCATAGTTAATCTAGCACCACCTACAAACCTTAAATAATTGTGTGGGTTACAAGGCAGGATATAGTTCATCAGAAGGTTTATAGAAAAGTTGATTGACAAGTTACACCCACTGCAACACTTACTGAAGAAGGGGATTAACTTCAAATGGACAACACAATGTCAACAAGCCTTTGATGATCTAAAGAAAGAGCTTTTACACCTCCAGACTATGTACCCACCGTAGAGGGATAAGCCTTTCTTCATCTACCTTACCACCTCAGATATGTCTATCGTGACACTATTATGTCAAAGACGAGATGACAGCTTTGACATTTCAATGTATTATCTAAGTATTTCATTGGTAGCGTATGAGGAAAAAATATAATGAGGTGGAGAGGAACTTCCTTTCTCTAGTCTTTGCATTAAAGAATTGGAGGAACTATCTATTTCATAGTAAGTTAACATCATTTTCAAGAGCAATGTACTCTGGGCTATCACAAACAATCTATATGAAAGCATCAAGATAGCCTGAGGGAAAGATATAACAGCAAAATTCAATTTGCATTATGTGAGCCAATCGTTGACAAAGGGTCAAGCTATAGCAATGCAACTTATGACCTCACCCATTGATGATTAGGAAATCATAGATCCTAAATTCCATGATGAGCATGTTAGCACTATCAACATCATCCCATCACATCTTGCAGCTACTTTGCATTTTGATGTGCCTCAACCATGCAAGGAGGTAGTGTAGCTACCATCATTATGTTCCACTCTAGGCAAATGCAACCTTTTGCATATCATTTTGCATTCCTTTGTATAAACAACATGGCAGAGTACAAAGGATTACTTAGGGATCTCTTAGTAGCCCAAGCATTAAGCATTCAATACCTAGTAGTTCGTGGAGATTCACAACTCATTGTGAATCAAATCATTGAGGTCTACACTTGCAAAGCTACACACCTGTAGCCCTACTATGACCTAGCAAAAATTTTACTTAAACAGTTTATGACAATGAACATTCAACACGTGCTATGCAATGAAAAATTTGTACTAAATGCCTTGGCCACCCTAGCATTAAATGTGTCACCATAGTTGTTCGCAAGTTTTCTAGCTTTGATTACTGAGTGTATGGAGCCTATCACTTATGTGGTACACGTAGCCTATGTTAGTGCTATGGGTACATAGGAGTGGTATGCCAACTTTAAATCCTACCTGCAACATGACAAGCCCCCAAGTGGATTGACATCCACCTAGAGAGATGCGATTCACAAGTGTGCTTGGCAATATGTGCTCATGGGAGATAACGCCTTGTGCAAATGCTCCTATGATGGGATATTTCTAGCATGCATAAACGAGGAGCAATCATAGAAGGTTATTAATGAAATGCATGAAGGACCGTGTGGTGGAAACATTGCACCTAGGGCCACAGCTGCAAAAATTAGATGCCTAGGGTATTACTAACCTCACATGGAGCGTGATTGCCTAGCCAAAGTTAAGACTTGTGATACATGCCAAAGATATGCAAATCTTATACACGTTTCACCTACAGAGCTGCATCCAATGCAGATCAGATGGTCTTTCTAGTGATGGGGACTAGACGTCATAGGACCTATCATGCCTAAGTCTTCTGCAGGACATATTTTCATCATCACCACCATCGAGTATTTTACGAAGTGGGTGGAGGCTATTCCCATAAGAAAGACTACATTCTAGTATGTTTTCCACTTCTTCTTGGACAACATTGTGACAAGGTTTGGGCTCCCCATGACTATTGTGACTGACAACAGGCCATAGTTCAATAGTGTTGAGACCAAAACCTTCTACAGTAATCTTGGCATCAGGTAGTCATTCTCCTCACCATACTACCTACAAGCAAAAGGGAAAGCAAAAGCTATGAACAAGTCCATCATCAACTTGCTCAAGAAAATGCTTAACAATAGCAAGAGGTGATGGCATAAGCAAATCCTCTATGTGTTGTGGGCTTACAAGACGACATGTAGGACTATGATAGGTAAGACACCTTATAATCTTTTTTATGAATCTAAAGCAATGTTACTGTTGGCACATTTGGCCATTTCATGGAGCAGACTGGTAAGATTAAATGGGTTAAAAGTTCTTAGAGAACTGGCTAAAGTTTGGGTTTGAGAGGAAAAAAAATATATGAGCATAGTGCCTATATCAAGCCCCCGTTACCTTTCAAAGGAGATAAAATATGTTGAAAGATGCAAATATTTTAGTATACAGTTTGGAGGTTCACTCACGCGGTACAGCAAACTGAAAAATGGAATTCCTGAGCATACCAACAACACGAATTATTTTGCAAATGAATTGTGGCCCTAATTTGCAGAAAAATTTGGCCCTAATTTGTTGAAAAACGTGGCCCTAATTTGCTAAAAAACGTGGCCCTAATTTGCTGAAAATCGTGGCCCTAATTTGAAGAAAATCATGGCTGAAAATGCAGAAAATCGAAGCCCTATTTTTCTCCAGAAATTGCAGAAAATCGTAGCCTATTTACTGATTTTGTTAAGAATTTGTTTGGGCGTTCTTGGAAAATTTGTGTTTTTTTTTGTTGTTCCATTGTAAGGGCTTCCGGTAGAGACGATTCAGAAAATGGCAAAGGCCGAAAAACAAATCGCAGACGCAGAAGACCAGCGCGAATGCCTGCGGGCACAACAGAAAAAGAAGGTTAGGGCTGCACATTGGTGGAGAGTAGCGGCAGCAGAGTGGTGGCAGAAAGAAGTAGAACAGCGGCTGCAGGCGGTAGGAGCAGCAACAACGGACAGCGACGCAAAAACCAGAGATCATGGTCGCAGTGGTCAGAAGAGGGGGCCTCCGAAATACCACTAAGAACAAAAAATACGGCAAGTGTGGTGACAATTATAGGCATGCATGACGGTGAGACAGCACCATGGCTGAGTTTGCACGCGGCAAGGGCAGAAAACCGAGGTCTGGTAGGATAAATTTGGGATGGCGCTAATTGGTGTTAATATTGATTTTTTTAAAAACTTTACCAGGACAAGGGTACGGTTCATCATCAAGGATGTATTATTGATATATGCCTAATGTTAGCATTTGAATTACCAATTAAAAAGGGGCTCTGCTGGAAAAATGTTTATGTGTTTTTGAGGGTTAGATTACATAATTTTATAATACCATCAAACCGCCACCTCCTATATTGCCAAGAAAAGGCAAAATAAAGAGGATATATGTGTATGGGATAAGTTGCAACTATAGCTTGTATTTCTATGCAACTTAGTGATTGTATTTTAATTTTCTATGATAACCACCACCAAGGACACTTGTCAATATTAGCCTTTTTATCTCTTTTGTGGTTGAAACCACCTAAAATTATTGTAACTTACCTAACTTGTTGGGCAAGTAACCTCCTAACTTGTTGGGCAAGAAATTTTCTAATTGGTGAGTCAAGTTACTTGAGAGAAAAGTTAGGTGAGTTATTTTTGAGATATTTTTTAAATTGTAACTACAAGGGTCACTTGTCAACTACAAAGGCCACTTGTCAACTAAATGGGACATGTGTCAATTACAACTTATTTGTCTCCATGGTGAGCACTTGACAACTAGATGAAGACACTTGGCAAGACACTTGGCAACTGAATGAAGACACTTGGCCATGGAATAGGGCACTTGTCCATTGTAGCCTTTTTGTCTCCATGGTGGTTAAAACCACCCAAGATATTTTGTAACTTACCTAACCACCTTTGAGCCCTATAAAAATGCTTCAGGAGGAAAGGAGAAAAAAAACAACACATGGGGTCTCACACTTGGGAGTAAAGAAGATTTGTAAAGAAGATTGTTTGCAAGATGGCTTGCTAGAATAAAGATTTCA
>MNCI01002813.1:337624-354267 GCA_015680685.1 Gnetum montanum
GGGAAAATTAGGAGTAGACTTGCAGAGTTGTGCTCAAATGTTTATGCAAAATTTTATTTGTTACAAGCAGGTATTATAGGGACCGCGTAGACTAGGTAGTTTGAACAAAATAGGAAACTTTAAATAATTCACAGTACTTGATAAAGTTGGTTGAATCTCTTAAAGTAAGTCATTTGTATTTCACACACATGCAATCGTTATATTGCACCGCACGCCGCAACAACACACACACATACTCACATTAACTACTGAGTTATTTGGAGGTATCTGGGCCTTGGTGTTGCCAGAGACCAGTAGGCACCTAAATCTTGTTCGAGGACACTCGTTGGCAGTCGTGTCCCAAATGGTCGCCAACAGTTACCTCTTTAGTTGCAAGTACTATCATTTCAAATGATCCTATCGAATGTCATAAGAAAATCCCACAACAATTAGTTGAGGATCATTGACCTCAACTCCATAGAGGAGGAGCATGCATAGAAATTGGGTCGCATAGAGTAATATCAGAACAGGAAATGGCAGAAGCATCATGCAAACCCACATCAACTGCTGATAAAGAAGGGGGACCTCATTGTCAAGGCTGTCTATGAGCATGTCAACAAATTCTCATCAAACTATGAATGTCCATTCATGGTCATAAAATCCTATGGGAACGAGGCCTTCAAGCTGGCAGACATGGATGGCAATGAGTTCGTGAATCTTTTGAATCATGCATATCTCAAGCCATACTACATCTACTATATGAACAAGATAAGAAAATGTCCCCTATGAAGTAAAACTTTCAAAGATAAGTGATCATCTGCTACAATGTAAAACTAGCATAGCACATCTACTATGACGTAAAACTAGCACAGATCATCTGCTATGATGTGAAACTGGCAACGACAACCTGCTATGACTATAAACTAGCACAAACTATCTGCTATGACATAAAACTAGCAAAGAACATTTTCTACGATTATAAACTGGCATAGATGGTCCACTATGACTTTGAACTGGCCTATCCACCATCTGCTACAATGATAATTTAGTGCAACAGTCTGCTAGGACTTTAAACTAGCACACCATGATCTGTTGAGACCTTAAACTAGCACATCAAATGGTCTACTATGACCTTAAACTAGATTTGCAGCATGTCCCTAGTGTGCATCCATGACTCATCAAACAAACAAGTGTGCATACTACCAACACAAGGTGGGATGTTGCAGTTCCCGAATGTAGTTCATGATGCTAAGAAAACACCCTTAGGAATATGTGCAACGCCACTGCCCCTAGCATCTTGCTGATCCTCTGGAGATGTTGTATGACATTTTGCTAACCTTACAAAGCTACCACCACAATGGATCATCACCCTGGTAGTCGCTTCCCTAGTCAGCGCCTGCTACTGGAGTTCTAGCAGTATTGTGGCCCAGCCACAATGTTTCTATCCTCTAGCCCCTGCCATTGCCCGAGCCCAAAAGACATTCAGCTGTTGGGTAGCCTATCTCACAGCTAAACTACATGATGTTTGCCTTGGATGGGGATTACTAGGCATTCACATCACCACAATTCCAAGCTTCTTCGATGTTGACCTCTGCACATAGATGCTACCAGAACTGTTGTTGGCCTTTCTAGTTTGGACACCGGATGGCTCAACAACAACATTTGTTGTTCTAGTAGTGTTCAAAGTAAGCAAGACCTTTGCCTTCATTTTACATCATGGTTGTTTCTTCTAGTTTTCTCTTTGTTGTGTTTGTAAGATATGTACAGGAGGGGTGTCAATTAGAGGTGCGTTTCACCACAGAGGTAGGACACTACATTGTTCCAAGGTGGTCATCTTGATTAGGTTAGCCACTTCAAAGTGTAATTCCTACCCTCCTCCTTGACCTTCTTTACCTTGTTCCTTACACCTAAAATTCTCATTCTCACCCCTTTTATGAATTTTCCTAATGCTTCTAAAGCCCTCTCATATGCCCAATCGCAAAGTCCATGATGCGCATAATGCAACTCGCCACATGGGAAGCATCTATAGGCAAGTTAAAGCCCCATGTGGATGTAACATAACTCATCATAGGAAAGAAACACCTGTCCTACAACAACAAGGTTGTTTGAATGTAAATGAAAAAATAGAAAAAGGAAAAAAAAGCTTAAAAGAGAAAAATCTCATGCAAAAAAAATGGCACATTAGTTGTTTCGTAGTAAACCTCTCTAAGCATGACGATGAGAGGTCAAACGTCAACAAAAGAAAAGATGACCATGAAAAAAACTCCATCACAAGAATTCCAATGAGGGACCTTGCTAAGCTGCATATTTACCATTTTCCTAAACCTCCTCCTCCTCCTAGTTTAATCCT
Organism: Gnetum montanum; assembly: GCA_015680685.1. Lineage (NCBI taxonomy): Eukaryota > Viridiplantae > Streptophyta > Gnetopsida > Gnetales > Gnetaceae > Gnetum > Gnetum montanum. The sequence continues at coordinate 339,954 of MNCI01002813.1, forward strand.
TCCTCTTTCCCTACATAACCAATCCAACACTCTTAAGCATAGCTAAGCGACATCTTGGCAATTACTGAAGATCAATGTTAGCATCTTATTTGTCGAGGTGTTTCATATTCTTTGTTAGCATCTCTTAGGCCCATCCTCCAAACATCGACAAAGAGGGGAATGAAACACCCTAAAATTTCAAGATCCTTTTACTTCACCGGGGTCTTGGGAATTAGGCAAGGGATTTTAACAAGTGCAGCATCATCACAGCTTGGTAGGAAATGAATGCATTGAGTTTAAACTATTTAGTTCAAAAAGGTTTCTACCTCCAGATCTGAAAAGCCCGATGGACTCTCCAACCTACCCACCTGGGTGTTTCACGTGGCTAACAGTCTATTTAGAAACCATGCTTAGGGTTGTCACCGGTGCTCAAGATGCACAAAATAGTTTGGAAAGTTTCTAGTGAAGAAGTTTCCTATGCTGCACTATGCTATGTAGTGTAGTAGACCTTTGAAAATAGTTCTTCAAGTAATCAAACTGTTGCAGAACAAGGTGTTACACTGTGCTATGCTACACAGTGTAGCATAGCATAGCAAAGGCAAAACAGAAAGGCCCAACTTATTAAGTAATTGCAATGAAGAAATTGCACTCAGCAAGCACTTAGGCCTCTAAAACTAGTTTCCTTGTTCGACTTCAAGTCCTTTAGCAAGGTCTCTTTCTAGAAAGTGGTGAATTGAGAAAAAATCAAGGCATGATGGCTGCTACACTACATAGCATAGCATAGCGTAGCAACTATAAAAGAGTAGCAAGAAATGTTTCAAATGCAAGTTCAGCAAGTTTAGAGGTTCTCCTTCATAAAAGAAAAAAATTTGTGGCTGTTAGCATGATTAAAGCTCCAAACAAGTATTTGCAGCTTTAGCATGAGTCACTGATAAAGCTGATTACTATGGTATGCTATGCTACATAGTGTAGCATAGCATAGCAGATATGCAAATTCAACAAAGTGCTTCAATAGTTAACTTGACGTGCACTGACATTTCCAACAGATGTGGCTAACTTCTATGAAAATTTCATTTTCAAATTGGTGGCTATGCTACGCCAACATGCTATGCTACATAGCATAGCACAACATAGCAAATAATTACGATACATCAATATGCTTCATTCCTTGCTTGCATTGTCCATGTACCTGACACCAGCACTCCTAGTTTCGATAGCGTGATTGCAACATGGTAAGTTCATAATCAGTTTTGCATGTCCATGCTGCGTAGACATGTCAACTTCTCGTGGGTCCAAGGCACATGGCATCTGAACTGCATTTCTCATGTGCTCCTGGCCCTATAAATATCCCAACGAGCAATGCTCAAAGGGTTTCCAAAAAGTTGGCAAAGTGAGCAAAAAATTATAGGTATATCGACAATTGGGTTGGCAAATTGTGTGGTTGGAAAAAATTTAATTTGTTGGGAAAGACTAGAAAATTTAGGGAAACTTGGTTTGCAATTTTGAGCATTGCTAGCCTTTGTTGTTGCACTTTGCATTGTTGGCTTTTGAGTCCATGTTCAAGAACATAGTTGGCCTACTTTGAACATCCTGGTTACCTTTGGGATCTCTGTGCTTCCCTTTTTCACACAACAAATTGTATCCATTTCAACAAAGTAAAGTCGCAATCTTGAGGTGATGCACTTTTCTAATTCCAATTAGCTTTACATTCCTACTTATTATCACTACATTTTACATCATTTTTTGGTTCATCACATTTAATAATTATTATATCACATTATAAACATCATTTTCACATTACACATTTACAAAAGGTTCAGTGACACCGACTAAGTTCCTATCTGATCAACCAAACCATTCAGGGTGCCCCATTTCCATTTCTATCTAGCATAGCCCTCACATAGATCCAGGGTTAAAAATGTTAGCTTGAAAACCTCTTGGTGTTTCTAGCCACCAATTTTTTCAGTCGTTATAATTTCAAGGCTTTCACAAAATTTATAATTTTGAGTTCCACACCACAGTGTTGTACTACAACACCAACAACTTAATCCCACAAGATCTTGACAAGATCAAGTACATCAATCTTGCAAGGAAACAAGAATAATAATTACAGGGAATTATTGCAACTCAGTTTTTTGATCCTTGCATATTTAAGTACAACATACTTTACAAAGCCAAAAAATTATTAGAAAATGAGGAGCAATAGAAAATTAAATTGTACAATGAATACAATAATTCTTTCTCATTTTCCAATGAATATGAAGTCTTCTTATAGCTATTGTGCTTCTAAATATTTCTTGAGACTTGTGAAATGGCTAGCTAATAGTTAGTAATAGTCATGGGAGACATATTTCTTGTGCCTAAAACATCTCTTTGAATTTTCCTTAAAATTTGAAAAGATGTATTTATTTCTTGATAGATGTCTTTTTGAAGTTTCTACTCTAAAATATGTCTTGGTCTTGTGGAAGATGTCTTTCTAGAATTGATCTATAATTTGTAAAGACATATTTTCCTTGTGAAAGACATCTTTACCTAAGAAATACATATTAATATTTATAAAGATGTCTTTGTTTGAGTTTTCTCTAAATTTGCTAAGATTTCTACTGCTTCCCAGAGACATCTTTCTTCACTTTCTCTTGCATGATGAATGCATCATTCCTTATCTACAACCTTGATCTTTTGTATATTTTAATGATGTTCACTTTACTTGCATACCATTCTTTGCATGTTTTTTTAAAGATATGTGCGTGACCTCCTCCTTTGAGCTCTAGGATAGTTTGTTCCTTGTCCTCTTTCGCTCATCTTGGTTTCCCATGTACATAGTCCTAAAAACACACCAAAAGTTCCACAATAATCATAGATGGCACCTAAAGGAAAACATGGACAGGAGATGGGACCATCCCAACCAAGTGACAAGTAGCCTAGAACTCGAAGGAGACAATAATTGGAATAGCCCTAGGAGAAGGTAGTTAAGATCAATGCAATGAGACCTCTTCGAGAGGAGCTTGAAGTGGAATCTATTTAACATATTTTGAAAGCTAAAATATAGTAGTCTCACTAAGATGAGGTGCCAAGACCAAGGACAAACCTTGAAGTAACCTTAAAAGATGCCTACCTTGCATAAATTTGTTCCAATGAAATATAGAGTTTAGTTCTCCAAGAGCTAAACTTTGGATCCTTCTTAGAATTTACTTTAAAAGAAGTTCAAATCCAATTGCAAAACTCTCCCATGTGGTCCATTTTAACTTCCAACAATGAATGATACATGGGAGAAACGTATCTTTTTTGGAGTAGTAGGTAGGAGGACGCCACTGTGAAAATCAAGGACATTAGTGTGTCCTACTCAGTGGAGGCCATTTCTTAGGGCCTTGGGTTGCCCTATTCTAGGGAAAATTTGGCCAAATTTTCAATGCAAATGGATCCAAAGATGAAAAATAAGTGGGTCTAGCAATGCTATAGGGTTGACCACAATGATTATGGTGCATTACCCAAGGTAAAAGGAAGTATACATTATGATTGTAGCCTATCACATTAATCTAATGGCAAGGTTGAGCAAGGTGACATCTTTCTCCACTTATGCATGTGTCACTTTGAGTGGGAAATTTCTTGTCAATCTCCCACACTTGATCTATCTTAAGATAGAGAAACAATTTAAGGAGAATGAATGTAAGAGAAATGCACTCCCCTTCCTATGGTTAATCAGAAAATTATAAGATTTTGTCAAAATTCCAAGAAGAGGATAAGCCACCACCATCTTCCACCACTCAAGAACAAATGTCAAAGCCTTGTGTCACCATGGAGTGCATGCAAAAACTACATGAGCAGCTCCTAGTAGGTAGGCAACATTTTGTGGTAAGTCATCCATCTACTGACCAATCCTCAACCATTGGAATAAGGTAACTATTTACCATTAGCTAGTTGGAAGAGATGACAATACTATTTACTACCCAATGAATGAAAGTACCTACTTGTTTGAGTCCTAGTACCCGAGAGGTGACAATTTTCCTTTTAGCACAAGAGAAACTTCAAAAAATCTTTGGAAATGTTGCTACCTTTTTGGTACACTTGGAGAGTGATGAGGGGGTAACTATCCTAGTGATGCAACACCATGGATAGGAGATAATAACAAAGGTGATGGCTAACCATGTGGAGGAAGTCCTAAATTCTCTTGTAGCTGCCATTCTTGATGTACCTACACTTTGGAACATGCAAACATCTATTGAAGCCAATGGGAGGCTGAGCGCAACCTAGTATAAAGAAGTGCTAGATCAACTAGTGGGAACCATGAAACTACTTTTGGAGGTCTTCAACCTTTTGAATGATATCACTACAATGTAGTTGATGCTCCTGGAGGCTATGGATGAATACATCATCATCAATATCCAACTTGAGGTAGCCATAGCTAAAAATCAACGTTTAGCTATTGAAGTTGCTGAATTGAGGTCCCACCTCACTAATCCCATAGTTCTTGATAAGGCTATAACTAGAGATGAAGCTTTCTTATAGCTTTAAGAAAAAATCAAAGTAGTTGAGAATGCCAAGGAGATTGTGGTATTCAATGAGTCCATAAAAAATGTAATGGCCTATAACATTAAGAAGGATTTATCAGATACACATAGGGAAAACACAATTTTGACCAAGAACAATCATTACCTACACAATGTTGAAGCTCAGAAAGATCAATTGGTGGAATTTTTAAGGCAACAAAAGGAGTACCTTGCTAATTTGATAATGAATTGAGGAGGTTGGTAGTAGAAAATCACAATCTCTTGATGGAAAAGTTACATGTCCTTTGTCAACAATAGAGATTGTTACCTAGAAGAATGAGGTCCTTAAGTTTGAGAGGGTTAAGAACCATTATAGGAACTAGGATAGCTTGCAAAAGGAAATAAATGAATGAGAAATCAAGCTAGTGAAGGAAAAAATGAATGAGGCCTTCTAACAACTCCAATAAGGAGGTGACATGTAATAGCCCATATTTGATGGACTACATGCATATAACAAAGCTAAAATTTGCCTTAAGGAGGTAAAAATCTAGAAGTTGATTGAATACATGGATCTGGAGAACCTCTACTATGCAAACTTGGCAATGCTAACTACCAAAAGGCCATAGTTAGAATTGAAAAAGTAGGTGATTGGATCATACTTTTGTATGAGGCCAAGTTCAAGCATCATAAGGAAACAAAGAAAAAGTTAGAAATGACAAATGTTGAACTTGAAGTTCTGAGAGAAAACTTTACCAATCAATAGTCAATAGCTAAGAACCTAGCCCATAGGATGAATGACTACCATGAACTAAAAAATGTTATTAGGGTGTTTGATATTAAATGCAAACAATTCATAGCATAGTTTGTTATTGTCAAGGAGTTGTTCCTAGAAGTGCCCTATCCATGGGATGTTCCAGTACTAGCCCACATTGGTGATGCTTCATGGACCATGTATGATCCCTAGAGCAAGGAGGAGCAAATGAAAGCATTATTGGATGTTTTTTTCTTCCACTAGAATTTTTTGTTGTAGTAGGATAGCCTAAATAACCACAACCTTAGCAAAAACCACCACATGCACCAAAGGAAAGATAAGGTCCTTTGGTACCTCAAGAGCCTCCACTACCTAGGACCATTTAACTTCCTCCTCTTCTTCATGCTACCAAAGGGCTTTGGCTATTAGTTTTTATAGTGGTATTCAATTTTTTTTGTCATGAACACCAATTTTTGTAAAAATTGCAAATCCATACACTTGGTCACATAGCATCAGTTAGTTTGAGTTAGTTAGTATCAGTAAGTTAATAATCCCATATCTTCCAAAAATTTTCTAGGAAGCTTGTTCCTTTTCTTGCACACTCAAGGATGAGTTTTCATTTAGTTGTTGGGGCATGATGAGTCATAGTTTATTGGACCACATTGACACAAATGCATCAACACAATCCCATTGATGCATACCCATAAACACCAGTATGATGCATACACATCGACGTAGTTTCTAATCTTGCCTATATAAATGTGTGTACCCACCACATTTATGATATTCATTTATTAGTAGCTTAGTCAAACTCTTGTAATTTGTTTCTTTTAGAGTTAGAATATTTTCTAATTTCCTGCAATACTAGTTGAGAAGTGTACAAATATTTATTCAAGCATTGATGTACCTAGACACTTCAATGTGAATGACAATAAAGACAAGCTTTCTTAATAAACCTTGCAACACTTGGACTTAGCTTAATATTTACTTGATGCATTTATTATTCATTTCATTTACCTTAATGAATTTGATTAATTAAGTAATAGCAGTTAAGTAATGTACATAAGCATGACCATCTTAAGCACACATTGATTCTTGGTAATCCCAATAGCACTTAATGGTTGGTAACCTAGTAGCGCTACAACATACTCAAGATGTGTACAGTAGATGGGAATGGATACTTATGTTAGGCTTAGTTAAATAATTAATTAGTTATTAAATTAATTAGACATATAATTACTTTATTTTTACACTTGGGAAAAGTAGATAAAAACATAAAAATGATAACAATCATATGATTCAATTACACTTAACCATATCTTTGTGTTGCACAAGTGGAACTAGAAAGACAGAAATCACGACATTGAGATTCAGTACTTGCATAAATTATGCTTAGAAAGATAAAGTCTATGGAATTTAATCAAATCACCTAATGAATGCTAGTTGATGAATTATAAATTGGTTGCATCAACTAGGCCCAATTGACTAAGCCCCATTGATGCATGATTTGATGCATTAACATGGCCTCATTGATATAGTGTCTATGTTTACCTATAAATATGTGCTCACCCACCATGTTGATGGAATTTTTTTAATAATTGTAGCAAAGCTCTTGTATTTTTCTTATGTGAAAGTTAAAATATTTTTCAAAGTGCCCACAATAGGAGTTAAGAGTATATGAATCTTTATTCAAGCATTGTCGTACCTAAGCATAGTAATGTATGTGATAATAAAGATGAGCTTTTTGATAAGCCTTGCAACACTTTGAAATAAATTAATTGTTTACTTATGCATTTGCTATTTTTTATAATTTTCTTTAATGCTGCAAGTAATCAAATAGGTAATTAAGATAAATTAAGCTAGGTTAAATAATGATTAATCAAGAACATAAGTATGATCTCTTCAAGCATACACTTGGTGCTTGGTAATTCTAGTAATGCTTAACATTTGGCAACCCAATAGTGTTAAAAGTGTTTAAGATGTATATGATAAGTGGAAATGGATACTTATGTTAGAATTAGTTAGGAGTATCTTGTTAGAGTAAATTAGCCATTTAATTATTTTATTTTATACATTATTCTGATTCTTAGGTGACTTAAAATATAAAACATAAAAATGATAAAAGTCATATGCCTCAATTGCACTTAACTATACCTTTACATTTCACAAATATAATTGGAAAGACAACAATTTTAAAGGTTAGTTTTACTTCCTAGAGACCAGTGAAATTAGAAAGCTATAAATCCATGGAATTTGATTGAATTGTACATGAACACTTAGTGAATATTATTTAGGATCATTGGATCAAACCCAAGGTCATAATCATTTAGAAAAAAATAAACAAATATATAATAATTAATCAAAACTATACTACAAGTACACTAAGAAAGTATTTCTAACAAACATATCTTCTTCTTCTTGCAGGCATGCCTATTCTAAGTCAACATTACAATAAGAATGCAAAGTGGTGTACACTCATCCTGATGAGCTTGTACCCAATTTTACTTATGCCCTCCATTAGGATGAACAAATGTGATGGTGAGACATGGAGGGGAATGTTGTGTTGCCACCTGACCAATTTGTTTCCAATATGCTAATCAAAACCCTTACAAGGTTGGATAGCAAGAAGCTTCACAGAGAGTATGTTGTGGAAGATCATGACTTCTAGGACTACCATCCCACTAAGACATAACACAAACAAGATCAGCAATAGGAAAAGAGCTGCAAAGACATGAAGGGGAAATGGTTCACTAACCTTCTATTCCTACTAGATCAAAAGAATAATAAGGAACCTCTTTTCAAAAGTTCTCAACATGCAAACTCTCTAGCTCTTGATTCTAGTGAAGGGGAGCTAAACCAAAATTCCAAATTAGTGATCAACAATCCAAGTTTCAATAATAGTGAGCCCCATAGTTGTGGGAGTTCCAAGAAAGGGACTCAAAGCAAGAACTCAGAAAAGAATAATGATGGTCACTCTAAGGATCATGATCATGATAAATGAAGGAGAATTGGTAGACACCACAGTGGTGGTAGTCCTGCTTCCTCTTCATCCTCTTCATCTAGTTCAACTTCCTCCTCCATATTTGAGTAGAACCATAGATAGTGGGACACTAATGATAATTGTAGAGACCACCATGAATGAAGGTATGGCAAAGGACATCATAGGTTTCATCAAGATCATTACAATGAACCTCTACTAGCCACTCAAAATATTCTCAACATCATAGATGCTATTAGAATCCCTACCATGCATGTGAAAGATAGCCAAATCAAGAGGCTAGGCATGCAAAATATCCCCAAATTTGAGGGAGGATATAACTTAGATCCTTAAACACATTTACAAACCTTTCATGATGCTTGTGCCTTAGAAAATATTGAAAATTATTAACAAAAGCTCAAGCTTTTTCCCAAAACACTCATCCAAGAAGTAGAAAGCTAGTACTAATCTTTGAAACTAGAATCAATCTGTTGATGAAGTACAATGCTAGAATTATTTAATGATAACTATCAAACGTACTCTAGAGTGTCAAACCTATGAAGGTAAATCTAAGGCTAGAAATAAGGAATACATGAATCCTTGGGTATCATCATGGGTAGATATTATTCATTATTACATCGATGCCCTAGCCATGGTTACTCTCAATGGGAACAACCTCACTATATCATAGATTGGCTTCACTTGGAAACATAGAGAACCCTTAGGGTCTATGCCCAAGGAAAACTATTGAAATTAAGAGCCCATCAAATACAAAGGTTGATAGAGTAGGTAGAAAAAGAGGAAGAAGTGTTAAGAAAATAAGAAAGTGTAGAAGAATATAACAAGGACCCTTCCATTAGAAAGAATGAGGTCCACTTTTGTGATAATGAGGAGTCACCTCTTGATGTAGTGGTACAATGAAAGACCTTGTTGATCCAAAAATCTATGTCTAAAATTTTAGCCAAGGTAGATAAAATGTCAAATTCATTAGATGAAAAATTTCAAACTGCTCTAAAAATCATAGAAGAATAAAAAAAGAAAAGTATTAATTGTGATTATAGGAGGCAAAGAAAAGGTAAACATGTCTACCAAAGGGGTAAGGGAAAAGTTACTATAGTAGAAGAATTTTTGGAGACTAAATCAGATAATGATGATGGATGTGACATCTACCACTATGAACATCCTAAGGGATGTTTCCCTATTGTTTCGCACTTATAAGAATATGGAGTGTATGCTCTAAATCCATGACTATCAAAAAGACAAACATCTAGAAGATTACCTTATCCTCAACAAAATCCTAGGTAGTTCCACTAAAAACAACCTTATTATCCAAGTTGAACTCCACCACAACCTTACGAGAAATATCAGTAGCAATAGCAACCATAGTCATGGGGGATGCCACAACCACAGTAACACTATCGTTACGAGTAGGTAGATTCATATGGTTACTATGTTCAGAAATCTCTATCTCCACGTGACTCTTCCAAATCACATTTCTCTTTTCCAACATCACTACCATCCTCTAGAATATCATTGAACTCATTCTCCAACTCATATAGCGGATCCCATATTCCATCCATACCCTCCTCATGTGTCTGCACCTATTCCTCCCCACTCAACATAGCTATTTCCTACTTCATTCATGTAGGATGAGTTTCCAAACTAGCCTAAAAAAATAATTATACAAGGGTCATTAATCTGCAACTGGTTAATCAACCGAAGGGTTTTAGGGTTCACGTCTTGCAAAAAACCATTCTTCTAATCCAAAAACCTTTTTAAGCCCTTACAAACTTATGCAACTAGTCACCCTGCTCCTTCCTCATCCTCTACAAGCCATTAAATCAAGAGCCCTTCAAACCAAATTCCTCCCAAGATTTACACTCTTCTGTTAACTCATGTTGTATCTAACTAGATTTGGGTTAGCAACCTTCTCATGAAATTAGCTGATCTTGGAAGTTCACTTATCTATTTATAGATTTCTTGAAATGAACCATGTAAAGCTCTTTTGGATTCAAGTTCCAGTGTTAATTTGATTTCTTATGAGATGTATACTTTTCCTAGGACCTACTACCTCTCAAGAAGAGCAATATCATATTAGAATTGGCACGCCAATCCATCACTATTCCATCGAGACTAGTAGAAGATATTGTGACCACTATCTATGAGTGTTCTTATCTTATCGATTTCCTAGTAATCAAAGTTGAGAACTACAAGGGAGATTTTCTAATCATTATGGGAAGGGAATAGCTAAGTATATTTGATGCAAAAATGGACATCAAAGATCTTTTCCTAGAAAATTTCAAGAAAAATGCATTTCAAAAAGATCAAGAAAAATGAGTTCAATGCATCACATATAGTGATACAATGTGAAATTACGTGCAGAAACTCTATTTTGTAAAAATAGCATCCATTTCTACATGTAGAAAATGTGCAAATGAGCAGATATTCAAAGGTGCCAATATGCAGCAACCACAAAATAGGAGGACACCCAGTGGCTGAAAAATAATCTTACAAGTAGCACACTTTTCATGGAACTGACTAAGAGCCTAACATGTGCCTATGTTAAAGGCAAGGATGAACTAGAGTAAGTTCATCACTAACTCTCTAATGATACAGATGATGATACCTATTGGGAAGTGTTGGAAATCCCTGAAAATTTTTAACAAGAGTTCTTAGAGTTGAAAACTCTACCTACTAGCATCGAGTATGCATTTTTGAAAAATGTCAAGTCAGTAATAATCAATGTCAATCTTTCTTTTAAATAGAAATGGATGTTGTTAAGGGTAGTCAACAAATGGCCTATAGTCTTTTCTTAGTCATATCTTGAAATGATAGGAATTGATCCTAGGACATGCCAACATTGTATCTACATTGATTTGGCCATGAAGCCAATGAGGCAACTGTAGTGGTAATTGAATTATAAATTAAAGTATATCATCAAAAAGGAAATCGAAGAACTCCTCAAGGTGAGTTTTATCTATTCCATTGCAGATAGTAAGTGGGTTATCCCACTCATGATTTGTGCCATGGAAAGGTGGTAAGTGGCAAGTCTTCATTGAATTTTAGCTATTGAATATGGTAACATTCAAATATCACTTTCCATTTCTATTATAGTTTTCTAAATGGTTATAGTGGCTATAACCAAATCTAGATCACACTAGAGGATTTGGCGAAAACAACATTGATAAGTCCCTAGGGTACTTTTGCATATCACAAGATGCTCTTGCAACATTTTAATGCTTGGTCTTAAGAATTTTTAAAGAACTGATTGGTAGTGGATGGAAGTATTCATGGATGATTTCTCCACCTATGACACCACATTTAAGTAAGCCTTGGACCATCTTGAGCAAGTGCTTAAAATGTGTATGGAGATAAATATTTGGCTCAATTGGCAAAAGAGCCATTTGATGGTCTAGGAGGACATTGTAATGGGGCATAGAATTTGTCAAGTGGAGATTAAGGTAGATCCTAAAAATATAAGGATCATCCAAGGAATAACTAGCTAACTAAAAGCTATTAAAGATGTCCAGTCATTCCTTCGAAACATTGCCTACTATCAGCATTTTATAGAGAATTTTTCTAAGATCATAAAACCTTTATTCAAGCTTACAAAGAAAGATGCTACATTCATTTGGATCAATAAATGTGAAAATGCATTCAAAAGCCTCAAATAGAAGCTCATAGAGACTCCTATCCTATGAGCACATGATTGGTCTATATTATTTCATATAATGATAGAGGCATCAAATTATGCCTTGGGAACTGTGCTTACAAAATTGGATAACAAGAAATGTCCATATTACATCGACTATGAAAGTCAAAGCATTGTGGGTGCATAGTTGAATTACACTACAATGTAAAAAGAACTAAAGGGGTTGGTGTACATTCTAGAGAAGTTCAAGTACTATGTGCTTGGATATAATGTGTTTGTGCACACTAACCATAGTGCAATCTGCTTCCTCATGAACAAGCCAATAATGAGCCCCTATATCATACGTTGGTTGGTGATCATGCAAGAGTTTCATTTTACAATGGTTTCTAATCACTTATCTTAGTTGCAATGGGATAACAAAGAGGAGGAGATCCCACTCTCTAATCAATTTCCTAATGAACTCCTCTTTATAGGTGTAATAAATGAACAAGTACCCAATGAACCAAAATGGTAAGATAACATCCTCACTTATCTTCTCACTCAAGAGATGCCATAAAATATGGACTATAGGAAGAAATAATAGTCTCTTCATTAGGCCAAAATTTTCATGAAAATCAACAGATACCTTTACAAGGTGTGCGCTAATGGTCTAATTCATTAGTGTGTACCTGATGTTGATCAATTGCACATTTTCTAGAATGCTCATGAGGGTCCTTGTGGGGGTCACTATGTTGGAAGATGCATGACCATTAAGATCCTGATGGCATGGTATTATTGGCCAACCATATTCAAGAATGTCCATCAATTTGTCCACTGTTGTGAAAATTGTCAATAAGATAGTGGGATGATTACTTGAATGGAGGGATCTCAACAGTGGATTCAATCATGGAAATCCTTTCATATTTGGAGAATTAACTTTATGGGTTCCATCACAACCATGTTAAATGGAAAGGAGTACTTTATCATTGTCATTAATTACTACACAAAATGTTTAGACGTAATAGCCATCATCGACTATACATCATATACTACTTTGTGGTTTGTACAAAAAAATCTTGTAAAAAGCTTTGGGAATGCCACGTGCACTAATTTCTAAAAATAGAATCCATTCTATAGGAGCTACCTTTCACAAGATTATGCAATGCTTAGGGGTTAAACATAAACTAATAACACCCTACCACCCCAAGCCAATAGTTATGCAAAAGTTACTAATAGAGAGATCACAAAGATCCTAATGAGAACTATTAGCAAATATAGGAGAGATTATAGTACAAAACTAAATGATGCCCTCTAGGCATACCACTCAACATGGAATCTTCTAATAGGATACTCTCCCTATGAGCTGGTGTATGAAAAATTACCAACTCTACATATCCAATTCAAGCTTTGTAAAATTTCAATAGCCTATGACATGGACCTTAATATTATCCTAGCACAAAAAGAAAGATTAATCAACCTAAATATGCTATATGAAAATCAATTGTTAGCCCTATCCTTGCATGAAATTCATAAGGCATTCAACAAAAAGTTCCATAACCTTATAATAAAGAAACTAAAATTTCAACCTAGAGACAAGGCCCTCTACTAGAACCCCACACATATACCTCAAAAGACAAAGTTTCAAATGTTGTGGAAGGGGTCTTATATTATATATGAAGCATTTTCTTTTAGGGTCATGTTAATTTACAAACCTACAAGACCAAACAATAAATAGCTAGCCAACATGTAATAAGTAAATCCTTTCCATAAACCTAAGTAAGTCAGTGCAACAAACACCTCATCAGATGGATAACCATGCTCAATTTTTGGAATCTCCTTATTACAACTTAGTGATGGGGGAGAGGGCCATTCATGCTAACTATTATCATGGCTACTCTATTTTTCATCTTTTTGTTTTTCATGTTTTTTTTACACTGTTATTTTTACAACATTTTGTTTTACAACTTCTTTATCTTATACCTTTTAATTTTTACTTTATTAATTTTTCCAGTTTTTTTTACAATATCATTAGTATGTTTTATCTTTTTTTAATATTTTACAATTTCTTGTATATTATTCTATTTTGGTGTGATTTTCTCATGATTTTTGCTAATAAAGTTCCTTATTGTTAACAAGACATAGTGATGCTATAACTCATTACTAATGGTGGTTTGTACTTAATATTTTTTAGCCAATTTATAGTTTCTATTTTTATATTTTTATGACTAATAACTAAGAGAAAGTTTCCTTTTCATAGAATACGCAATGGGTCCATGTCATCCACCGATCCAAAAACTCTATGGTTTTCCCTATTTTACAAACATGAGGTCCCTTTTCATTAGTAAAACCTTAATGACCTTGTGACCTTGGTAATTTCCAGACTTGGAAAGGATTCAAAGGTTTGAAAAGGATGTGACTTCAATGGGATTAAAATATCTTTGTACCTTCTACCATCTCAAGTGCAAGTGTGTTTTTTATGGATCTCTTAA
>MNCI01002813.1:354373-389485 GCA_015680685.1 Gnetum montanum
AATCAAAAAAAAATAATGAGAATTTAAAGCACACCCCTTAGACATAATAAATGGGCTACAAGCACTAGTTATGGGACTAGAAAGACATGTTACACATGACTAAAGGTCTACTCTAACTAAGGTCCTTTCTCACTTCTTACTTCTCTTCTCTTCTCTAAAATAAATGGTGTTTGATTGATGGGAGGATTCTTGTGTCTCAAGTAAGTGGATTGGTCTTAGAGTGGAAATGCGAAGTCACTGAATGTGGTTGGTTTTGGTCTAAACTAAGGATGGACTCTATTGGGTCATTTAACCAAGAATTCAAAAAGAAACTTCATGTGACCAGGATTGGAAACTCCATTCCACATTCTATATCATCAATTAATGCTTTCATAACTTACCTCACTACTAGTTATTAATGTTTTCACCCCATGTCTTTGTTTGATGTGTTGAAATTCTTCAATAGATTCTCTAGGTTTGGTCCTTAACTTTTCATAACCATTAATCAATTATGGGGCTCACGGACTACTTAGTTTAGGTTACGCAAGGGAAAAAATGGCATGTGCCATGATGGGGAGGACCCACTTTCATATCTCATGGTTTGGTTAGTTCAGTTCGTACCCTTAGATGTTGCTACAATCAAATCTTTCATGCACTCCATCATGCATCCAACGATGCACTCCTTAAGGAATGTTTCTTCATAAAATCTCATTCTCTAATCATTTCTCATTTTTCAAAACTTCAAAATCATTTTCTAATATTTTCATCATGGTCATGGATTTTTGGGCTTCCATTTAACCCTCATTTCATGCAAAAACTCATTTTTTTATGACTTTTAATAAAGTCAACAATGGTCAATAACTACATTAACTAGGCCTAGTTGATGCAACCGACAGCGGCAACAAGGGCTCATTGACTAGGCCCCATCAATGTAGCATAAAAAATCCTATAAATACACCCAAAACTTAGGAATTTTTTTCATTTGATTCAAAATGGAAGGGGAGTTTTTGTAATTTTTCAAAACCCAAAACCTTCTAGAGCCCATAACTTTCACACCATTTGTCCAAATCACTCTGTTCTTTGACCCTGTAGCTACCAAAGGTAAGCTCTTAGCCATGGGGGTGAAAAAACATAAGGTTTCTAATGAAAATTTTTAAAACAATTTCTATCTCCCTTGAAGGATTAATAAATAGAATAATATTAAACCATCAATTTTTGAGAGTTTAACCCTTCTAACAAACTCCAATAAACCTAAAATTACTTATTAATATTAAAATAAGAATAAAATACAATTAACATGATCAAATTAGCCATGATTGCAACTTAGCTAGGTATAACTTTGCCAAAGAGATAAGGTATCCCAATTATTTCAAGTTACACATTAAATTCTAACCATTGGTAATGTTGTGATTAAAAATTGCACTAAGAATAAAATGGCCATAGGAAGGAGGGCCATCCCAACAAAAGGAGAAATGAACTAGAGCTAAAAGGGAGTAGCAGGAACAAGCCCAGGAGTAGGTAGTAGAAACTCATGTAACAAGACCTCTTTAGGAGTATTCCAAAATTGAATCTATCTGATAGATTCCTAATGAAGAGGTTGCAACTAAATAATCTCATCAAGGAGAGGCACCAAGGCCCATACCAACACTTGAGGTCACATTGACACAAGCCTACCTTGACATTATCAAGTCTCATGATGTCCAACTCTTAGTTAGGCCATTCTTAGAACATGATTCACCAAAATTCAAGATGTAGTTGCAAAAATATCCATATGGCCAATCATCACTTTGAGTAGGAAGTGGTACATGGGAGAGACATATCTCTTCTAGAACGACAGAAATACAAAATCCACTATGAAAATCAAGGACATTTAGGCATTATACTTGGTGGAAGCTATTGTATAGGCTCTTAGTCTAACTAATTTTGTGACCCATTTGGTAGAGGTCTTCATACAAGAAAACCCATAGGAGAAAAAGAAGTATACCTAGTGGTATTATGGGGTTAGTCGCAAGGAGTTTGATGTGCTCACATTGATAGAGCACATATACTTCAAGATAGTATCTTATCACCTTCATCTGATGATGAGGCACAACAAGGTAACTACTTTGTCTACCCATGCATGTTCTACTTTAAGTAGGAAATTCCCTATAAACCATTCACAACTAATCTATTTGGAGATAGAAAATCACTTCAAGAAATATGAATGTGGAAGAAAAATCCTACTCTTTCCATGCCTTATCAGAAAACTCTGTAAAAGCGTAGGGATAGTTTGCTATGAAAATGACATAATCAAGCATGCTCCCATTGTCTCCTGATCTAAAATGATGAAAGATAAGACCCATACTATGTTCAAAGAAGAGGAGCATCAACCACCACCTCCACCACCCACTCAAGAAACAACATTAGAGGCCTATGTTGCTGTTGAGCACCTACATGAAATCCAAAAGCAACTCTTGCATGAGCAAGAGCAACAAGTAGGAACAAGTGGTGGGGATCTATCTATGTACTATCCTACAATGAGTCACCTCAATGAAGTGGTTTGAACACTAAGTTAGATGGAGGAATATGGACTAATATTCTTAGACTAATGAATGTAGCTACCCACAAGGTTGAATCCTAGTACCTAAGAGGTAACTATGTCTTTCTCAAAAAAATAGAAATTCCTAGAAATCTCTATGAATGTTATTACCTTTTCAATGCACTTGGAGGAGGATGAGGAGGCAACTATCTTGGTGATGTAGTAGTAAGGATAGAAGACAACAACAAAAGTTGCTATTGATGAAATTGTAAAAGCACTAAATGCACCTATGGAATTTGTATAATATTTTTTTGCACTTTGAGATATATAAATGTTCACAAGAACTATTATCAGTAGATTTACTGTAGCCTAGCATGAGGAGTTGTTGGATCGATTGGTGGGAACTAGGAAAATAATTCTAGATACCTTTTATTTTTTGGATAAAATCATCCCAACCCAGTCAATTTTTCTTGAAGAAAAGGGAAAATGCATCACTTTGGAAGGGCAACTCAAGATGGCTCAAACACAAAACCAACACTTGGCCATGAAGGTTGCCAAATTAAGAGCCTACCTTATTGATCCTATGCTCCTTAACCCTACATTGAAAAGAGATGAATATTTTCAATAGGTTCAAAATAAACTTAAATAGGTTGAGGTGAGCATGGTGATGGTCATCTTTGACCAACCCATCATTAAGGCCAAGAAATATTCAATTCAAAAGGACTTGGTCCAAATGCACCTAGAGAATAAGATGCTAATTATAGAGAATCATTGCCTACAAAATATTGATGTTCAAAAATAGCATATGCAAGAATTCATCCATCAATAGCTGGAGTAGCTAGCCAAGGTAAACATTAAACTGAAGTGATTGGTAGTCAAAAATAAAAATCTCTCTATGCAGGAATTTTATGTCTTATGCCAAAAATCTATGATTGAGATTTCCACTTGGAAGAATAAGGCTCTCAAATTTGAATCAAGAACCACTATAGAGATCAAGATGGCCTATAAAAGGAAGTTAATAAAAAACACATTCAAATGACTAAGGCAAAAGTTAATGAGACCCTCTAGCAACTCCAACAAGGAGAAGAGATGTGACAACCTATCGTTGATGGGATAGATGCCTACAATAAAGTGGAGATCTACCTGAAAGAGTTGCAGACTGAAGAGATGAAAAAATACATGGAGATCACTAATCTTTGATATGCAAACTTGGCAATGATGACTGTTGGAAGGCTATGGTTAGAGTTAGAGAAATAGGTGGCTAGCTTGTACTTGTTGTACAAGGTAGAGCTCAAGCATCACTAGGAGATCAAGAAAAAGCTTCAAACTGCAAATGCTAAACTCAAAGTTCTCAAAGAAAAATTCACTAATCAAAGACTAACTACTGATAACTTAACCAAAATAATGAATGATTATTAGGAATTGAATAATGAAATCAGGGTGCTCAACATCAAACACAAAAAATTTGCTACCTAGTTCATCAATGTTAAGGATCTATTTCCAGCAATTCCGTATCCTTGGGATGTGCAAATTTCAACCCACATTAGTGAAGTTGCGTGGACCGTACATGATCCTAGGAGTATGAAGGAGAAGGTGAAGGCATTATCAGATGCTTTCCATCTATTACAAAAATTTGAAGGTACAATAGGACAACCACAAAATCCTTAACCACTGCGTGTGCCTAAAGTAGGAGAAGGTCCTTCAAAACCTCAAGAGCCTCCACAACCTGGGATCATTTAATCTTCTTTATTGTCTTCACATCACCAAAGAGATTGTGTGTCTCAATTTTTTAATAGCGTTCAATATTGTAGTCTTGAACACAAAAAAGAAATTTTTTAATGATTGTATATTTGTACACTTGGTCACTTAGTGTTTGCTTTTGTTTGTCATATGTCTATCATTAGTCAATAATTCCATACCTTTCCAAATTTATGAAGAACTTGAGGAGAATTTTTCCTTTAGTTGTGGGGTATGATAAATCATAAATTGATTATGTCGATTAGGCCTCATCAACTAGGCCCCATTGATGCATGATGTAATGCGTTGACATAGGCTCATCGATGTAGTGTCTATTTTTTCCTATAAATACTTGTTCATACACCATATTTATGGCATCGTCATAGTTGTAGCAAAGCTCTTGCAGTTTTCTTACATAAAATTTAGAATATTTTCTAAGTTATTGTAGTAGGATTTAAGAGTTTATAGATCTTTATTCAAGCACTATTGTACCTTAGCACAATAGTGTGTGCACTAATCAAGATGAGCTTTTTGATAAACCTTGCACTACTTCAAATAAATTAAGTGTTAACTTATGCATTTACTATTTTATGTAATTTCCTTTATGCTTCAAGTAATCAAATAGTTAATTAAGCTAAATTAAGCTAGGTTAAAAATGATTAATTAATCACATAAGTATGACCACTTCAAGCATACACTTGATGCTTAGTAATTCTAGTAACACTTAACGTTCGGTAACCCAGTAGCGTTAAACATGTTTAGGATTTGCATGATAAGAGGAAATAGATACTTATGTTAGGATTAGTTATGAGTATCTTGTTAGATTAAATTAGCAATTTAATTATTTATTTTATACATTATTCTCATCCTTAGGCAACTTAAATAGAAAACATAAAAAATGATAAAAATCATATGCCTCAATTGCACTTAGCCATACCTTTGCATTTCACAAGTGTAATTGGGAAGATAATGATTGCAACGGTTAGTTTCATTTCCTAGAGACCAATGTACTTAGAAGGCTATAAGTCCACAAAATTTGACTGGATTGTACATGAATGCATAGTGATTTGTACGGTTGGGCATACTGGTACTCATCACTCATCATTAGTGATTTGTATAGTTGAACATAGAGACCACCTACCACTCATCAACAACATATAGTAATTTTCACTTGTTATACTTTGAAAAACAAGAGGAAGATTTTCTAATTCAAGCCAATAAAAAATTGTAAAGAAATCAAAAGATTAGGGATCAAAATCTACTTTTCATTCTCAAGCAATAAAAATATTATGTTGATCCCTAAAACCGTTTAGATATAATTATTTCTTAACCATTTTAGAACTGATTAGTTCAACAAGTAAATAAATCTAGAAAAATTTCAAGCATACAAAAAATTAATTCTATACCATTAAGGATAACATGAATCGCTAGTATAAAATCCTTATTCAAGATAATAAATCTAATAATCTATAGAAGTATGTATCATGAAGTGATATATTTTAACAAGGATTCATATAAATAATCAACTAAAACAAAATTAAAAGCTTTAGAATTCTTCATAATCTCTATAGTCTAAGAGACTATGCTACCTCTTTCTTGATTTCATAAAAATATTGATATTAAACTACATCTCTCTATCTCAAATCCTTTTGTTATTTAAATTTTAAGTATGGATGTTGAAAAGTGATGTAAATATTGTTAGTACTAGTACCTTTCTCCCTACTAATAATTAATTTTATTCAATTATTTTTGAAATTATCAATTATGAGGTTGCACACCTAAGTAGATAGTTCCAAAATTGAAAAGATTTTTCCTTCATTTTTTTGGAAGATCTCTCCTTAATATCAAGCTTGTAATGTACTCTAAATTTTCTTTTCTTATTGTTAAATTGTCTTAACATTTGATACTCCCTCCCTTCCTCCTACCCTTTCAATTTCACTAATATTAATAATGAGGTGTTAATCTAGTGGTAAGACTCTTAATTTGAAATCTTCAAGTTATGGGTTCAATTTTGGTGGATAATACTTAATTATAAATTTTTCTATTTTAGCTATATATGTTGGGGACGGTAAATATTATTGTTTAAAAAATTTTCATGTTCTAATACCCCCTCCCAAGTTTCACTAATATTAAATGGAAGTGTATATTATCAAAGAAACATTTCACATTCCAACACCCTCCCCTAATATTGAATATTTAATTTTAAAAAAATTAGAAGTTGCATATTCTCTCCATCATATCAACAAAATGAGATTTTAGCCTAGTGGTAAGGCTCTTAATTTTAGCCTAGTTATGGGTTCTATTCCAATGTGTGACACAAAGTTGTAAAATTCTAACAAACTTTTGTGTTAACTATATTTCCAAGGATTAAATATTTCTATTCACATTTCTTTTTGAAATGGATATCTAGAATTTATAACTTTTACCCAAGCATTAATGATACTATTCTTCATGATCAACTTACTTTATTTATTTTCATTCTTTGTATTTATAAGTATTTTTAGCTGTTTGTTCTTTATTCTATTTGAAGGCTTAGATATATAGTTATTTTTCAATGGCAAGAACATAACTATGATCTCTTATGAGGAGTTAAATATCATATTCTTAAAGATCTTTTTTAGTTATAGCTTTAACTACCAAATATTTCAATGAAAAAGGAACAATGAGTTTGTCTTCTTGATGATTAATTTCTTTTTGTTTTGAAGGCTCAAGTTGGGAATGCTATAAGCTTTTGCTGGTATTTTTTTATTAATTCTAATTGATATTTTTTTGTTAAACTTAGAGAAACTATATTACTTATTTTTACAAGAAACCATTTAGTAAGAAATAAAAATCCATGACACTTTTGAACAAGGAAAGACCTAATAATTTTTCTATCCCAAAGGAAACTTTTTTTAAGATTCTTTATAATGATGAAAATCTAAAAAGGCATTCCCAAAACTATTGGGATCTTTCTTCTATATTGATGATCTAATGTACTTTGAATTATTTTAATTATTATTCCTTTTTTATCAAATAGTATTTTTGTTTAATCAATTACATATTAAAATCTTCCTAATTCTTGCAACTTTGATTTAAGACAAAAGTTGCTATGAAAAAAACATATTGAAGTTTAGGATAAAAAAAATAATCTAAAGCTAAAGATATGAAAAATTAAGTTAATGTCAATAATAAGAATGATAAAAGGACAATAATAAAATCAAAGAAGGTAGAATTTTTTGTGAATATTATTATTTATACTATAGGAAGTATTCATTAATCTTAATAGATAGGTTGTAAGGCATGGTATTTTCTTCTATAATAAGTATATTGTCAATTTAAACATTAAAACTAATGTTGACAAGCATGGTGTAGCTAATGACAAAGATTCTTAATGTAAAATCAATCACGATAAACAATACATGTGATCATTTTCTATTAGATCTTCATTTCCTACAAAAGTTAGTATTTCACCAAAGCTTTCCATTATTACTTTAAACCATCCTCATTACTAACAATTAATTTTTCTTTCTTAATTTTTCAAAGCTTCAATTATAATATTGTACATCTAAATAGATATTAATAAAATTAGAAGTTTTGAAATTAAGTTTCATACCACTAGGATTACACTTCATTATCTTATTAGGCAAGAGGTTGCTAGTTTGACTCATAGTTAAGGCATTATTATATTCCTATATAATTTTTTGAAGTATCAAGTTGGCTATATATGTTTGAATATACTAGGGGATGTTGGACCCATAAAAAAATATTAGTAATAAGTAAAATAAATTAGAGTACATCAAATAATAATTAGAAAGTGCAAAAAATAATAAAGAAACAAATAACTTTCCAATTTTAGAGATATCTACTTAGGTGTACAGTCTTACAATAGATGTTTTGAAAAATCAAGAGAGAAAAATTAATTATTAGTAAGGATGATGGCTCCACTGCTAACATCATTTTCATATCTATGCTTGAACTTAAAATTAAAAATGATTTGATATAGCAACAAAATGCATTGACAAAATATCAACTTTTTTATTTTGGAGAATTAGGAATTACATGCAATGTTGCTAAATTTAATATGTGATCCTTCAAGTAGATCCATTGCCTCTTTGCCATTCTACAAGTTACATAATGATTTATATGAATCTATTACTTTGGAAATTTATGGAATGTATGTTTTCATGCAAACTCTAAGTTATTTACCTCATTTCTCAAGTTTTTTAAGTCATTTAAATTTTCTTTAAAAAGATTGAAGATTGCATGTTATTCATGCATGTTATCTATCAAAATTATTTTTTCTCATAGGATTTTCTAATTTGGCGATGATTTCTAAGGTCCTTGATATTGGTGTTTTCAATTATCATTATGCTTTATTGATTATTTGAAAGTAGGATCCTTCTTTTAATCCAACATTTCCTTAATTTTGAATGATTCCTTGTTTTGTTGAATTGTTAAATCTTCCATTGATTTTTAAAAAATTTAAAAGGGATGTTATCTCTCAAATTGGACCAAGAAAGAATGTTAAAACCTTGGATACAATTAGTAGTTTTTATAGAATTTGATATATGATTAAGGTAGATCTTGATTCGCTTAAGCAAGAAATTCTTTTATCTTGGAAAAATGAAATATGCATAGATGGTTGCTTATTATAATCTTCCAAATTTATGTCACTATTTTCATTGAAAGGGTTATATATTTGATTCATGTCCTTTTATGCTATGAAAAAAGCTATGTAAGCACATCAGTGTCAAGCTACTACAAACATTATCAAGGTTTCTTCTACAAATGCTATAGATTTTGCTAAGATTTCTTTTAGATGTTGTAGATCTTATAATGATTTATTTACTAATTTTTCAACAATTAGCCCACCCTTTTCTTTTACTATTTTTTTAGAAAAAGGTACCTTTGAGAAAGGTTGTAGCTAAATCAATTTCAAAAAAAAATTTAATGATCAAGGAAAAAACTATTTTTTCCTAATATCTCATCTCATAGAAACCTATTGTTGATTTAGATGGTTTCCAAATGATTATTTGTAATAAAAAAACATCAAACAAGTCTATCTATCAATGATTGTATACTAAATCTTTAGAATCGACCGTAAGTTCAAGATATTTTAATTCTTACCAATTCATTTGCAATTATTGGTCAAATTATGGATATAATGTTTTTTGATTATGTTTATTCTATTAATAAGGTGGGGGCCTCCTTTTTCTCCATCCAAGGTTAATCCTTTTATGGAATATTCAATTTCCTACCCTAAAGAAGAGGGTTTTCAAGATTTATTATAAGGATGAAAACCTAAAAAGCCATTCCCAAAAGTATTAGGTCTTTTCTCATTGTTGATTTGGAGTTTCTCCTATTTATATTTGATTCTAGTGGGTAATGCTAAGTGATAAAGTTCTAATTAGATAATATATCTCAAGGTATACCTATATGACCATTATTTTAGGGTTTTAATATCCCTTATTATCCATCATGATTAACTCAATTTTTAGACTTATTGACATTTAATAAAATCCCTCTTAGCAACAAAAGACTTAATATTTGAGTACAAGTAACCTTGTTATATAAGAAAAAAAATTTCTTACACATTATCTATTCAAACTAATCAATAGTTCATGTAATGCAAGTATTCATAGAAGCTTCTATCTTCTCTAGTTTCTTTATTAACATTTGATCATTCTTGTCATTAATATGCACTTGGTTTTTCATCTATTTAGCTTCAAATTGTTTCCTTTATTTTTTCAATCTTAGTTTTAGCATATTTTTCTTTTTCTCAACATCTTTTTTCTTAAAAAATAAGGACAAACATTAAACAAATATCCTTCACAATGATAATAATTACAATTTTTCTTGCAATACAAATTATTTTTTATAGTTAAAAAGATTTATTTCAACAAAAAAAATATCTATAAATATAAAATGGTATGGAAATAGATTCTATATGCTTAATGGAATTGAGAAAACTAAAATTTCTTACTCATGTTTTTGAAAAATCAATGGAAGATTAAATAGCTCAACAAAACCTGAAAATTTAAAATATTTTGTAGATTAAACATCAAAAACTAAATTCCACCTACAAATAATCAAGACTATATGCTTATGTATGAAAGATCTTATATTTAGAGCATGCTACACCATTGAAGCAATGCTTAGCTTAACAAGTAGAAAAATTTAAAATAATATTTAGCACAAATGACTTAACTATCATACTTTTGAATCACATTATTTAAATAGAAAGAAAAACTTTAATTATGAACCATGTAATCAAAATTTTAATGAATACATATCATGATATAAAATCAACTACCAGTAACTTAAATACATAATCAAAAGAATAAAATCAAGTATCTTAGCTATGTCAATATCACTAGAACAAGGAATTTCAAACATTTTCCTACTAACTTATAAATATGCATTCTCATAATTAACAAAAATTTATGCATCAATAGAAGAAGAAAATTGTTGGCGTTAGTTGAAGAACTAGAGATAATTTAGAATCCCTCATATAAGAAATTGAAAGATATCAAATCTACTAGAAAAAAATCTAAGAGAAATTTCAATTTTCTTGAGAAACATAAGATCTTTAAAGGTTCAAAACATTTGGAATGCACTTATAGTCATTCTATTAGGTTTCGATAGTCCTCACTCATCCCCCAACCTACCTCCCTCAAAATATAAAGTCTTCATTTTTATGTTATTTTTGGTTTTTCTTATTTTAGTGTTAAGCATATAATGTACTCTAAATTTTTTACTTTTAATTAAGATTACCTATCCTTGACCTCTCTTTCTTCAAAATTTGAAGTCTCCATTTTTTTATTTAAATAACTTGGTGTTAAGCATGTAATATTCTCTAAATTTTTTTCTTATTATTAATATTACCCATCCCCCACCCCTCTCCAAAATTTGAAGTTTTTATTTTCATGTTAATGTTGGTTTTTTAAACTTAATGTTAAGCATGTAATGTACTTTGAATTTTTTTCTTATTATTAATATTTATTTGGAGTCTAACACCTCACACATAAAATTAATTTTTTTCTAACTTTAAAATTGAAATAGTAGATAGCACCTTATTAGTAAATGTGGAAATTGGAAACCTAAAATTTTTATTACGTCTAGGAAATCACAAAGGATTTGTTGCATAGTTAAAAAGCCTCAACACATTTTGGAAGAAAGTTGAAATCATCATTAATGTAATGCCCCAAGTAGATATGATCAACCTAAAAGAAAACTGTTGGCACATTTGGCCATTCCATGGATTAGTTGAAATATTTTATTGGAAGAATCTATGGTTGTGTTGGCACAAGTAAATTTCAGTTTTAATGTTGAAGGTTGGGTGTTGAGGTAAAGGTGCCAAATTATCTCTTTATTAAAATAAAAAATTAGTACTATGGCCAAGGAAAGGAGTATGTGATTCATGAGAAATTATTAAAGTTGTAGATCCCAGTTGTCCAAAACCCAGATATATCCTTGCAAGAAAAAATCAAATTGTAACAAAACCAACAACGCCTTCATTATTTTAAGGTTAAAAAAAGGAAAGAGAAGGAAAATCAATCTCCATCGTAAACTACACCTGCCGAAGAGGAAAACAGTGAAGGAAAAGAAAACCGTGTTGCAAGAAAATGCACAACACCATTCACCGCAATGTTTACCTTGGTGCAGACTCAGAAACAAATTTTGAAACCCTCATTTACACAACATGTGAGGAAAGGGGTTATGATCTGTAGGCCATGGCATTTTTTCTTCTTTCTTTTTTATGATGCAGGCTGCAGATCCGCCGGACAAAGATCTGCAAAATATTGGCCAGAAATTCAGCAACAAAAAAAACACAGGGAGGCAAAAGAAAAAAAATGCAGGAAGAGGCAAACAGAAAAATGCAGGAAGATCTAAATTAATTTTCAGGGCAAAACAGAAATTAAAACCCTCTGTTTGGGGCACGTTGTTCTTTAGTAAAACCCCTCTCTCTCTAGTGCGCGATGGCAAAAATGGATTGCGGTTGTAGAGCCTTCTTGTGCGAAGGCAGTTTGAATCCACGGTTTTGTTGATGCTGAATTTCAAATTCTATGTAAACATGTGTTAGTTCTTGCAGGTTCTGGCAGAAATAAGAGAAAGACCGTTGCTCTGGAACTGTGATGAAACCTCCATGCGATTTACAGAGAAGACAAGAAGAATCGTTTCACCGCTTTTGCCAAAAATTATTTAAATTATTTCTACTACTTAACCATATGGTCAAATGGAGTATAAATTAACCAGTAATATATATAGATACATATATATTCATAACATGAAGTACTTAAAGACCTGCCATCAATTATCTTATGTTATGAAATATATTATTTTAAAACATATAAGTTACTCCTATTAAAAATTTTGCAATATTGGTTATCCTATTTTATGTCACATTTCATTAAGGTTAGCATAAAATGCTCCTCATTTCATGCATGACTTCCTAACTTCCTAACCACATAACCTTCTCCTAGCTTGTTGGACAAGTAATCTTCTAATTGGTTAGTCAAATTCCTTGAGAGAGAAGTTAGGAGAGATATTTTTGAGATATTTGGAAATTGTAACTTCCCTATACATCACTTAGAAGACTTAACATCTCATTTTTAAGAAGAAAAATTAAAAGGATATATATATATGGATTAAGTTGCAACTATAGCTTGTATTCCCATGTATTTTAGAGATTGTATTTTAATTTTCTATAATATTGTAACTACCAACACCACTTGTCAATCTCTATTAAAATTTTTGTAACTTACCTAACTTGTTGGGTAAGTAACCTCCTAACTTGTTGGGCAAATATCTTCCTAACTTGTTGGTCAAGTAATCTCCTCATTGGTTGGCTAAGTTACTTGGGAGAAAAGTTAGGTGAGATATTTTTGAAAATGTAACTTCCCTACCTACCTTGGAATGCTATAAAAAGGCTTCAAGGGGGGAGAAGAAAAAAAGGAGGGAAAAATCATTATCACACTAAGGGGGGACACACATCATCATCACTTCTCACACTTGGGAGCAAAGAAGATTTGTAAATAAGATTGTTTGCAAGATGGCTTGCTAGAATTAAGATTTCAGCCTCTTTAAAGTAAGTCATTTGTAGTTTACACACAATGCAATCATTACATTTCTCAAAACCACACGCCACAACAGTACATACACATACTCACATTAACTACTGAGTTTATTTGGAGGTATCTGGGCCTTGGTGTTGCCAGAGACCAGCATACACCTAAATCCTGTTCAAGGACACTCGTTGGCAGTCGCGTCCCAAATGGTCACCAACAAAAACAATAAAAATATTTCAGTTAATATTATAATTCATTTGAATGTGAGTTAGACATGGCCAAAATAAAAAGATATGCTCTTTGATGAGCGGTGAATAGACTCTATGCCCAACCATATGAATCACTAAGCATTCAAGCATGATCTAGTGGAATTCCATGGACATATAGCCTTCTAAGTACACTAGTCTCTAAGAATTAAAACTAACCATTGCAATCGTAGTCTTGCCAATTATAGTTATGAAATGCAAAATTATGGTTAAGTGTAACTAAGGCATATGGTTTTTATCATTTTTTATTTTTTATACTTTAAGTTTCCTAAGAGTAAAGAATAAATAATGAAAGGTATTTAATTGCTAATTTAATCTAACTAGCTAGCATTTAACTAATCCTAACATAAGCATCTATCCTCACTTATCATACACATCCTAAACACATTTAACACTACTGGGTTATCAAAAATTAAGCATTACTAGGATTATCAAGTGCCAAGCTTATGCTAAAAGTGGTCATACTTATGTGCTTAATTAATCACTATTTAATTTATCTTAGTCTAGCTTAATTAATTACTTAATTACTTAAAGCATTAAAGTAAATTACTTAAAATATTAAATTCATAAAGGGAATAATTAATCTATTTCAAATTGTTGCAAGGTTTATTAGAAAGCTCATCTTTATTACTGCACACATTGTCGTGCTTAAGTACAACAATGCTTGAATAAATATCCGTACACTCTTTGACTCCTACTATAGGAACCTAAAAAAATATTCTAACTTTTGAATGACAAAACTACAACACGTTTTCTATAACTATCCAAATTATGTCATAAATGTAGCTAGTGAGCACATATTTATAGGAAAAATAGGGAGCCCCATCAACAAGTATGTGTCAATGGGTCAAACCCTACATCGATGAGATCTTATCGATGGAATCATGTCGATGTAGCCAACCAAATGATTCATCATACCCCTATGATTGAATGAAAACTCATAGTCAAGTTCTTTACAAATTTTAGGAAGGTATGGAATTATTGACACACAAAAGAAACACATCACTCAAAATAAAAACTAAGTGCCCAGAGTGTATGATTTTACAATGATTACAAAATTTTGATATTCAAGATGATAAAACTAAATACTAGGATAAAATTGACAAAAATAATTCCTTAGATGATGTAAAGACATTAGAGAAGATAAAATAGTCCTAGGTGGTGGAGGATCTAGAGGCTCAAAAGGACCTTCTTCTACTTTGGGTGCACATGGTTGTTGAGGCAGTTTTGGTTATCCAGTAGCAACTACAACATCTGGTGGAAGATGAAAGGCATCCAAAAATGCCTTCATTTTCTCCTCCTTTTCCTTGGGATTGTACATGGTCCATGTAGCATCAAAAATTTGGGTTGGAGTAGGAACATCCTAAGGACAAGGCATTGCTAGAAATAGCTCCTTCATGTTGACAAACTAGGCAATGAAAAGTTTATGCTCAACATCAAACACCTTGACTGCATTTTGTAGCTCATAGTAGTTGTTCATCCTTTTGGATAGGTTCTCAGTAGTTGATTTCTAATCAATGAATTATGCCCTAAAAACCTTAAGTTCAGCATTAGCAATCCTCAGCGTTTTCTTGGTCTCCTTATGGGTTTTGGACTCTACCTTATATAGTAAGTAGGAGCTTGCCACTTAATTTTCCAACTCTAATAGTGGTCATCTAATAATCAGCATTTCTTTGTTTGCATGACAAAGATTAGCAAGCTCCATACACTCCATCATATCGTTGATCTATAGTTCTTTTATGTAGATCTCCACTTTGTTGTAGTCATTAAGCCCATCGAAGATAGGCTGCTAGACATCACCTCTTTGTTGAGCTATTGGAGAGACTTGTTGACTTTTATCTTCATCGTCTAGATGTGTTTTTTATTAATTTATTTCTATACATTGACCTTATCTTTGTAATGGTTCTTAACTCTCTCAAATTTGATAGCCTTGTTCTTCTAGTGGCTATCTCTATCGTAGATTTGTTATGAAGACCTTGGACTTTCTCCATAGAGAGATTTCTATTTTTAGCTACCAATCTCCTTAGTTCAATGTTCACTTTGGCTAGGTGCTTCTATTTTTGATGGATAAATTATTGCATCTACTACTTATACACATCAACATTTTGAAAGAGATGATTTTCTATTATCAAGATTTCATTCTTGTGGC
Organism: Gnetum montanum; assembly: GCA_015680685.1. Taxonomy (NCBI): domain Eukaryota; kingdom Viridiplantae; phylum Streptophyta; class Gnetopsida; order Gnetales; family Gnetaceae; genus Gnetum; species Gnetum montanum. The sequence continues at coordinate 370,073 of MNCI01002813.1, forward strand.
ACATCTAAACCAAGTGCTTCTCAATGGTATATGTCTTGGTATTGGCCATAGACTGGTCAAATAAGGTTATCTCCTTTACATTCTCAACCTATTTGAGCCTATTTTGAGTTGCTCTCTAATATTATGCTCTTACCCATTTCTTTAAGCAGAGTTGACTATATTGTAGTGATGGTATCTAGAAGATTGGAGAAATCCAGAATTGGTTGTCTGAATCCCATTAGTCAGTCTAGAAACTCTTCATGTTGGACTGCACTTAATCTACTACTAAATGCTCTTTCAGATGTTTACACATCTCTAAGTGTAGAAACATCTAGTATAGATGTTGCAAGTTCATTTAAGCCCTCAATAATTCTATCAACAACCACCTCTACTTCTATTTCTTGCCCATGATGTTGCATCACAAAAATAGTTTCCCCCTCACCCTCCTCTAGACACACTAGAAAAGTAGCAACATTTCCAAATATTTTTAGGAATTTCTATTATTGAGAGAGATATACCATTACTTCTTGGGCATCAAGATTCAATATCATGGGTAACTGCATTCTTTGTACTAAGAAAATCAATCCACCTCCCTCCATCTAGTTGATGGCTTGAGCCACTTTGTTAAGGTAACTCATTGATAGGCAATACATAGATGGGTCATGACCACTCATTCTTTCTTGTTTCTCTTACTCATGCAAGAGCTAATATTGAATATCATGCATATGCTCAAAGGTAGAGTAGGCCTTTGGTGTTGTTTCATGAGTGGGTGGTGGAGCTGGTGGTTACTACTTCTCTTCTTGAATGATCTTAGTAGGCATCTTATCTTTCATCATTTTTACCCAAGAAGTGGATGAGAATCATTAGTATAGTATGTTATGCCTTCCCTTTTTGCATAATTTTCTAATGAGGCATGGAAAGATGAGTACCTTCCATCCACATTCATTTTCTTTAAATCACTTCTCTATTTCAAGATATATCAGTTGTGGAAGATTGATGGGAAATCAACCACTTAGAGCGATACATGCACAAGTGGAAAAATTTATGATCTTGATTGGCCTCATCATTGGATTGAGGTGAAAATCCATAATCTTAAAGTATGCAAGCTCCACTGTGGTGAGTGTGTTGAACTCCTTACAATTGACTCCGTAACACCACTACATCCATTCTTTCTTGATGTCATAATCTACCTACATGGGCATTTTTGCAAGGTTAGCCCTAGTTTCTAGTAACCCAAGGCCCTCTATGATGGCTTTTACCAAGTAGGACACCAAAATATCCTTGATTTTGATCATTGAACCAGCCTACCGATTGTTCCAAAAGAGATATGTTTCTCCAATGTACCACTCCTAGTTGGAAGTGATTATGGGTCACATGGGAGATTTCTACAGCTGATCTTTGACTTTTGGTGATGAGAACTCCAAGAAAAGTCTAAATTTTAATTCTTAAAGCATTGATTTCTAGACCTCCTTGTTCACCATCTATTGGAGTAGGCTTCAATCAAGGTCACTTCAAGGCTTAGTCTAGGCTCAAGTACCTCATCTTAGTGAGACTATTCTATTGTCACAACTTCTTTGGGTATCTATTGGACATGTCCCACTTTAGGATCCTTTTGAATTGGTCCCATTACATGGGTCTCTACTTGCTCATGGGCCTATTCTTAACCCCTTTCCATTCTTGGTTGTTTGTCCCTTTCCTCCTTCTTGTGCATATTTTCCCTTAGGTGTCATCTGTGGTCACAACATAACCAAGGATTAGCATTCAATCTGTAACTTCTAACATTTAAGTACTTTTCTCATTGGGCAATTACACTTTAGGTTAAGTTTGGACCATGGCAGATTGATTATTTTATTATTATTTTGATGATTTTTCACTTAGAATGTTACCAAAGCTTGTTGGAAGGGTTTAACTCTTCTAATTAGATGTTATAATGTTGGTTTATTTGTTAAACCTTTGTGGGAATTAGAATTTCTTTTATAAAAAAAAATTCATTGAAAACCTAAGGTTTGTGGCTACCACAACAAAGAGCTTACCTCCAATAGCTACAAGATCAAAGAACAGAGTGAATTGGACAAACGGTAAGGAAGATATGGCTCTTGGAAGGTTCTAGGCTCTAAAAAATATTCAAAAACTCCTCCTCATTTATGAGAAAATGTTAAAATTACTAAGTGTTCATGCCTATTTATAGGTAATTGAACTCCTACATCAAAAAGATCCTGTATACGAGGTCCCAATTACATATGGGCTTTATTGATGGGTACCTGACTATGGAGCCTATGCCAAAAATTTTCACTTTAAATATCCTAAAAAAATATGAAGAATTTTCTTATGAAATTAGTGTCCATAGAGAGCTAGAAAAGCCATGAACATGATGAAAATATTAGAAGAGGGTTTTAAAGTTCACAAAATTTGGAAAATTGGAGAATGAAGTTTTATGAAGAAAATTCCTTAAGGAGTGCATAATTGGATGCATCAATGGGGCACATAAAATATTTGATTACCAAAATGTCTAAGGATAAGGATCTTAACTATCTCAACTAAGAGATATGCAAGTGGTCCCTCCCCATAGTAGGATCATGCTCTTTTTGCCCTTAAATAACCTTAACTAAGGAGCCTATGTGTTCCATTGTTGATTAATGGTTATGAAAAGTTAAGGACCAAATCTGAAAGAATCTATCTAAGAATTTTGACATTTCCAACTAAGACAGTAAATAAGACATTAAAATTAGCTAGGAAGTCAATGATGGAAAGCATTTATGGATAAGAGAAAAAGTGAAATAGAGTTCCTAATCATGGTCACATGAAGCCCCTTGTGGATCCTATGGTTAAATGATCCAATAAAGTCCTTCCTTCATCTAGATCAAAACTGACCACTTTTAGTGACTTCACATCACCACGCTAAGAACAATCCATCTCCTTGAGACATAAGAATTCTCTCAAAAATCAAACACCATTCCTTAATTGAGAAGAAAAGAGAATCACGAAGTGAGAAAGAACCTTAGTTAGAGGGGATCTTCAAGCATGGGTAATATATCTTTCTAGTTCCATAACTAGTGCATGTAGCCTATTATTTTGTCGAAGTGGTGTGCTTTGAATTCCCATCATCATTTTTTAAAATTTATGTTTGTATGGAGTTTTGGATGGAAATCACACCATGCAAAGACTTATTCAACTTCCTATTATTAGTTAAAGTAGAATGGTAAGAAATTAGTGAAAACACTTATGCACTCAAGTATGTAGAGAGGTACAAAGAGCTTTGAATTTCCTTGAAGTCGCACCCTATTCAAACCTTTGAATCTTTTCCAAGTTTTGAAACTACCAATGTCACAAGTTTTGAAAAATTTTATTAATGAAAAAGGGACCTCATATTTTCAAAACAAGAAAAACCATAAATTTTTTGTATGGGTGGATGATGTGGACTCACTACCTATTCCATGAAAAAGAAACTTTGTCTTAGTCATCAAGCATCAAAATTCAAAAATAGAAACTAGACATTAGCAACCAAAAACATTAATTATAAACCACCATTAGCAAATAGCTATAGCATCACTGTGTCCTATTAGGAACAAAGCACTACTAGCAAAATAATAAGAAAATTGTAAAAGAAATTAGAAAAATATCCAAGAAAGATAAAACGTATCAACGATGTTGTAAAACAAAAATTGGAAAAATAACAAAGTATAAAATAGAAATGTATAAAATCAAAGAAAGTGTAAAACAAAAAAAGTGTAAAAACAAAAAAGTGCAAAATAAAAAATTGTAAAAACAAAAAGGTAGAAAAAATAAGGAGCCACTTTAATAATTAGCACAGATGGCCATCTCCCCTATGACTAAGTTGAAAAGAGAAGATCTGAAAAATTAAGCAAGGTCATCCATCTGAGGAGGTGTTGCTTACGCTAGCTTTCTTAGGCTTGTGGAAAGGTTTAAGTTGCATGTTGACCAATTACTTTTTATTTGGGCTCTTAGATTTGTACATTAACATGTCCCAAGAATAAAAGGTTTAATAAATGATATAAGTCCCTTTCCACAAAGTTTGGAACTTATTATTTTGAGGTACATGTGTGGGATTCTGGTAGAGGAATTTTTCTCTAGGTTAAAATTTAACTTTCCTTATCCTAAGGTCATGGCGTTTTTTTTGAATGCCTTATGCACTTCATTAAAGGATAGAGCCATCAATTGATTCTCATCTAGAACATTAAGGTTGATCATCCTTTCTTTTTGTGCTAGGCTAAGGTCAAGGTCTAACTCATAGGCTATTGAAAGTGTATAGAGCTTGGATTGAATGGGAAGAGTTGGATGTTTTCAATACACTAGATCATAGGGAGAGTAACCTATAGAAAGTTTTCATGTGGAGAAGTAGGTCCAAAGGGCACAATTGAGTTTCATGCTCTAGTCTCTCCTATATTTGCTAATTATTCTCATTAAGATCTTAGTGATCTCCCCATTAGTGACTTTAGCTTGACCATTAGATTGCAGGTGATAAGGTGTTATTAGTTTATGTTTGATTCCAAAGCATTGGATGAGATTGCAAAAGGTAATGGCTGTAAAGTGAGTACCATTGTAAAAAATTAATGCACATGGCACTCCAAACCTCTTTACAATATTTTGTTATACAAACCAAGCACCAATGGAAGATGCATATTCGATGACAACTACTGCTTCTACCCGGTTGATACAATATTCTTCAGCAACTATTATGTATGCCTTTCCATTTAACATAGGCATGATGGGATCCATAAAGTCTATGCCCCAAATGTTGAAGGGTTCCAGTAGTTGGATCCACTATTGAGGCCCCTTAATTTGAGCGGTTATCCCACCATCTCATTGACAACATTCACAGAGTAGACAAATTGTAATACCCTACTAGAAAGATCTTAATGGCCATGTGTCTCCCTGGATAGTGATCCCCACAAGGACCCTCATGAGCACTTTTGAGAACATGTAGTTTCTTTGCATCAGGAATACACCAATGAACTAGGTCATTCGTGCAAACCTTGTACAGATGTTTGTTGATTTCCATGAAGTGTTTTTCCTAATAAAGAAACTATTATTTCTTTCAGTGGTCTAACTTTTGTAGCATCTTTTGAGTGAGAACATAAATGAGAATTTCATCATACCATTTTAATTTAGTGAGCATTTGTTCATTTATTGCACTAGAAAAAAGGATTTCATCAGGAAATCGATGAGATAGTGGGCTCTCTTCCTCTTTGTTATCCCCTTGTAATCAAGACAAGTGATCAATAACCACATTCTCAAATCCTTTTTAATCTACCATTGTAAAATCAAACTTTGTACGATCATCAACCACTGTATGACATGGGGGATCACCATAAAATTATTCATGAGGAAGCAAATGACACTATGATAAATGTGCATAAACACTTTGTATCCAAGCACATAGTGTAGAAATTTCTCCAAGACATACACCATTGCTATCAACTCTTTTTTTGTTGTGATGTACTTAAGCTATGCATCCACAATCCTTCATCTTATGCAATGGATTTAATAAGGATGTTTCTAATTGTCCAACTATGTAAGCATTGCTCCCAAGGCATTTTTTGATGCATATTTCATGATGTGAAATGAATGGAACCAATTAGGTGCTCATAGAATCGAAGTTTCTACAAGCTTCTCCTTAAGTTGTTGGAATGTCTTTTCACATTCCTTGGTTCATATGTGTAGTGACTAAAAACGTCGATAGCTGGAAAACACCAAGGGGTTGATGGGCACAACAGTTTCAACCCCGTACTCGTAGGGGGGCCGTGTTGGGTGTGAGCAAATACGGGGTATCCTAAATAGTTTGGTTGATCAAAAAGGGACTTAATCGGCATCTATATAGCCTTTTGCAACATATAGTTTTGAAAACAGGAATGAAAATATGAAGTAATTTTTGAAAGTAAATAAAGCAGAAAGAATAGTGCAAAATGCAATGATAAGTAGGAAACAAAGTAAAATGCAATTAGAAAAATGCACCACTCTGAGGCTACAAGTTTGCTTTGTCAAGGTGGATATAGTTGTTTACACAGCATGGCAGAGTGTAGAGATCCCGAGAGTAACTAGGATGTGTAGAGAAAAATTGGTTGTGTGCTTGGGCATGGACTTGGGTGTTGACAATGCAAGGATTCTACTAAGGTGGTAGAAAGGAGATGGAACAAAATGCCAGCTACAAATGCTAACTGTTTGCAAATTCAAAAAAAAAATCTTACAATTCTTGATGTTACAATGTGCATGAAAGAGAACTTGAATGCCAGAGAGAGGAAAATTTGAAGAATTGGGCAAATTTTCTAAACCCTTTGAATGCTACTCATTGGGGTATTTATAGGACCAAGGGCATGTGAAAGGGACAATTTGAACACCATATTCCTTGGGCCCACATTGACTTGCTTGTGTTGTACGTTCCATCCATGAACGTTGGACTTGAATATTTGTTATAATGTGAGCCTGCCATGTCGTAACTATAAGCCTGCCACACTGTAATTGTGCCATCAGTGTCTAAAGACGTGTGCCAATGGTCCAATTAGGTGAAGTGCATTGATGTCACACAACCATCTACATGCCTTGCTATGCTTTGTAGCATACCATACTTAGCATAGCGTAGCACCTTGTTGCACATTCCTCTACATGAGTGTTACAAGCTTGCTACGCTATGTAGTGTAGTGACTAGTCTTAGTCGCAAAAAATTTACCAATTTGCAAACTTTTCTTCTTATGTTGCAAGACTTGCAAGCTTGATGATTCAGCTCTTTGAGCTACCTTCTGTCTCTTCTGTAGGATTGTTACACCTCACTGTGCCATGTAGCTCAGTGTAGCATAGTAGTAGACATGGTTTGCTCTTCCTGATGGAAAGGGACATTGTTGAAACTCTTGAAGTTGAGTGAGGGAACTGGTTTTATAGCTTTTGCCATGCTACACTATGCTACGTAGCATAGTGTAGCATGGCACTTCATTCTACAATTGTTTACTAAGGCTTGTTATGCTACATAGCAGGGCGTAGAGTAGTGTAGCATACTTCATGACTTAGAAAACTTACTGAGCTATTTTGTGCATCTTGATCATTCCTGTCAACTTTGTGTACCATTTCTGAGTAGGTTGCCAGCTGGGCAAACTATGTAGATGGATAGGTGGGATGATTCGTAGAACTTGTTTACAGCTAAAGTAGAAATTTTGCTGAACTAGCTAGCCTAAATTCAGAGCATTCTTCTCTCGAAGAACTTTCATGGTGCTGCGCGAATTGAAAGGCCTGGTGAAATGAGAATGACTTCAAAATTTTTTGGGTGTTTCATTGGCCCCTCTTTGTTGACGTCTGGATGATGGGCTCGATAGATGTTGAAAAAGAATATGAAACATCGCGGCAAGAAAAATGCTGAGGTTATTGCTTGGTGAGTGTCGAGATGTTGCTTGGACACACTTGAGAGTGTTGAATTGGTTTTGTAGAGGTTAAGGCAAAGAGCAAAGATGATGTTTAGCAGAGTCCCTCATTGGAGTGCTCATGAGGGACTCATTTGCATTTTCATCTTTGGCTGACGCTATTCTTAAACCTCTTGTAGGATAGGTGTTTTCTTTGTAGGATGAGTTGCATTACATCTGTGAAGGTCTTTGACCTACCTACAGATGTTTTCCATACGGTGATTTGTGTTATGCACGTCATGGAATTTACACTCTGAAGTGGTTGAGCTAGCCAAGGCACTCGTTTTGCGATGTTGTAGCATTTGCTGTTGTCGCAAGCCATGCCTGTAGGGGTAAAGGTTTTGCTGGCTGCTGGCATTGTTGAAGTTGTTGGGCATCACCATTGGTGTGCGATGTCCAAAGTAGGAAGGCTAATAGCAACCTTAGCAGCATCAACATGGAGGAGCTAGCCTCGAAGGCACCAAGAGTTTCTGTGAGTGCGGATGCTCTGGAATCCCTACCAAAGGCATGCATTCTTAGTTCAACTATGGGATCAACTACCACATAGCTAAATGTCATGTGAGCCAAGGCATTGGTAGGGGGTTGGAGAGTAACAATATTGTGGCTAGGCCAAAATACTGCTAGAACCCCAGCTATAGGAACTAGCCATACATATCCAGAGGATCAGCAGGATGCCAAGGGTGGTAGTGTCACGTGTGTCCTAGACCACGTTCTCATTGCATCATGAATTACATTCCAAAGCTGAAACATCCCACCCACACATCAGCACTGTGCATGCTCGTCTGATGCATACTTGATGTAGATGTATGCTAGGGATGTGACGCAAACCAAGTTTAAGGTCTTGGTAGACCGTGTGCTAGTTTAAGGTCCCAGCTAATCGCTGTGCTAGTATAAGTGCCTTACAGACCGTACATGCCAGTTTATCATCGTAGCGGATGGGTTTTGCCAATTTTACATCATGGAGGACAGTGCTCAATGCTGCTAGTTTAACATCATTGTGGACATTTCTTGGTGCCACTAGTTTAACATCATTGCAGGTGCTGCTCGATGCTGCTGCCAGTTTATCATCGTAGCGAACGTAGGTGGCTGCCATTGTGCTTCAAACGTAGTACAGCTTAAGATACGAGTGATTCACTGAGTTGGTGAACTCGTTGTCATCCATGTCTACTAGCTTAAAGGCTCCATTCCCAAAGGCTTTAGTGAACATGTAAGGACCTTCCTAGTTGGCTGCTAATTTGCACACGTGCTCATAGATAACCTTGAAGATGAGGTCTCCTTTCTGCACTAGCCATCAATGCAGTTCTGCATGGTGCTTTTTTTGCTACTTTCTCTGCTAGTGCTTGATGCATCTTAGTGTATGCACATGCTCCTCCTCTATTGATTTGAGGTCGATGATCCATGACTCATTGTTTTGGGCTTTGCTCATGACGTCAGATAGGATCATCTAGAGTGATGGTACCTACAACTCAAGAGGCAACATAGCTTCAGATGCACAAACAAGGTTGTAAGGGGTCTTACTTGTTTCAGTCCTGCACATCGTCTGGTAGGCCCACAAATTGTAGAGGATCCACTCGTGCCACCGCCTCTTGCTATTGCTAAGCATCTGCTTCAACAAAGTTCATGATGGACTTATTTGTAGCCTCTGCCTTCCCATTTTCCTATGGATAATAGGGGGGGGGGGAAGAATGATTTCTTAATGCCTAGATTGTTGCATAAGGTTCAAGTTTCTGTACTATTGAACTATGGCCCATTATCAGTCACAATAGTCATTGGAAGCCCGAATCTTGTTACGATGTTGTCTAGGATGAAATGGTAGATTTGTTGAGACGTCTTCTTTCTTAGGGGGATAGCTTCCATCCACTTGGTAAAATACTCAGTGGCAGTGATAATGGAGCTATGCCCTATAGAGGATTTAGGCATGATAGGCCCTATCAGGTCTAGTCCCCATCGTTGGAAGTGCCACATGATTTGTGTTGGGTGCAAATATGTAGGTGCTATGTGTATGAGATTTTCATATCTTTGGCATGTGTCACACGTCTTGAATTTTGATAGGAAGTCATGCTCCATGTAGGGCCAGTAGTACCCTATGAATCTAATTTTTGCAATCATATCCCTGGGTGCTATGTGTCCACTGCGTAGCCCTTCATGCACTTCATTAACTGTCTTCTACACTTTCTCACCTCCCACGCATGCCAGCAATATCCTATCATAGGAGCATTAGCATAAGGTGTCATTTCCCATGAGCACGTATTGCCAGGCATGCTTATGAATTGCATCTCTCTGGGCAGATGTGAATCCACCTAGGGGTTTTCCATGCTATAGATAAGTTTTAATGTTGGCATACCACTCGTGGGTATCCACAACATTGATAGAGGCCATGTGTTCCACCTGAGTGATAGGATCTACGCATTCTATAATCAAGGTTGGAAGGTTTGATAAGGAATGTGATGGAATGTTTAATGCAAGGGTAGCTAAGGCATCTTCCATGACATTCTTGTTGAGTGGCATGTGCTGCACATCTATGGTTGAAAATTTCTTAAGCAAGATTTTTGCTAGGTCATAGTAGGGTTCCAGGTGCGTAGCCTTGCAGGTGTAGACCTTGATGATTTGATTCACAACTAGTCATGAATCTCCCTAGATTTCTAGGTGTTGTATACATGATGCTCAGGTAGTTAAGAGGCCTCTAAGTAGCCCCTTGTATTCTGCCACATTTTTGGTGCAAGGGAATGCAAAACAATAAATGGATGGATGCATTTCCCCATAGGGGAATGTGATGACGACAACGGTGCTACCTCCTTGCACAGTTGAGGCACCATCAAAGTGTAAAGTGGCTTCAAAATGTGATGGGATGATGTTGACATTGATAAGGTATTCATTCAGGAATTCGGGGTCTATGGTTGCCTGGTCATCAACTAGCGAGGCTATGAGTTGGGTTGCTATGGCTTGACCCTTTGTCGATGATTAACTTACATAGCATAAATTGAACTGCGCAGTTAGGGCCTTCCATTGGGCTATCTTGCTACTTTTGTATAGGTTGTTAGTGATATCCCAAAGTATATTTCTTTTACAAATGATGTTGGTTGTACTACGAAAAAGGTAATGCCTCCACTTTTTTAGTGCAAACACTAAGGCAAGGAAATTCCTCTCCACTTTGTATTTTTCCTCGTGCGCTATTAGTGCGTGGCTCAGGTAATACACTAGTATTTCAGAATCATCATCTCACTTCTAACATAGTAGTTCCGTGATAGATGTGTCGGAGGTGGTGAGGTAGATAAAGAAGGATTTATCCCTTTATGGTGGATGCATAGTCGAGAGGTGTGAGAGTTCCTTCTTTAGGTCATCGAAGGCTTGTTGACACTGGGTTGTCCACTCGAAGTTAACCCCTTTCTTTAGAAGATGTTGCATGGGATGTAACTTGTTAGTCAACCTTGCTATGAACCTTCAAATGAATTGCACTCTACCTTGAAAACCACGTAACTCCTTAAGGTTTGTGGAAGGCGTCAGGTTGATGATGGTCCTAACTTTGTTAGTGTTCATACATATTCCAGCCTCTGATACTCTGAACCCTAACATGCATACAATTTTCACCCTAAAGACACACTTCTTAGGATTGAGGTGTAAGTTGTGCATTTGGCAACATTTGAGGACTACCTCTAGATTGCATGGGTGATCAACTACCTCCTTGGACTTGACTTCTATATCATCCACATAGTCGTTTAATGTTTCTAGGATGTAGTCATTGGAAATGTAAGTCATGGCTTGCTAGTAGGTTGCTCCTACATTGTTGAGCCCGAAGGGCATCATGGTGTAGCAAAAGGTCTCCCATGGGATCATGAAGGTTGTTGATAGCTAGTGCTCTTGGTTAATGTAGATTTTGTTGTATTTGAAGAAACCATCCATGAAGGATAGTAGAGCATCACCAACCATGATGTCGATGAGCTGATCAATGCTTGTAAGTGGGAACTTGTCCTTGATCGTCACCTTGTTCAAGTCTTGGAAATCTATACAGATTTGTATTCCGCCCATTTTCTTCAAAACCATAACAATGTTGGAAACCCACTCTAAATAGCCAACCATGTGGATGAAACTTGCTTGGTATAACTTGGTGATTTCATCCCTCATAGCTAGTGTGATTTCTAGCTTAACTTTGCAGGCCTTCTGCCTGACTGCCTTCAGGTATGGGTCTAGGAAAATGTTGTGTTGAATTAGCCATAGATCTAGACTTGGCATGTCATTGTACGACCATGAAAAGACATCGATATTATCCTATAGAATCTTGGCTACATTTTTGTGTGTTTTTTTGTCTAGGAGGGAGTTGAGTCTTAACGTTTTTACTTTCCCCTTTGACATGGTGACAGGCATCTCGATGAGAGGGTCCTCAGTTATATCCCTGACCTCTAAGTCTAGGGCTTGGACTAGATGCTTGGGATAACCTGGGGATGCTTCTAAGGCTACTATAGTACTAGTTGAGGTCAACCCCCAATCGATCATGTTGGAGTTCAACTGTCTTGCGAGCTTGCTGGTGGCCCTGCTAACATTAAGGGTGTGTAGAGGTCACGATGGATTTCCATCTCTTGCTTATCCTACCAACATGAGATAAAATCCTGGTTAAGAGGCATCTATTGGTAGAGATTGTGTGTAAATAAAGTTTTCAAAGTAGTGATGAGATGCAACTTGTGAAGTGTGATGATGTAAAGATTGAAAGCTTGCTAGTTTAGGATCATGGTGGACCACCAAGGAACAAGAGTGTAGAACTACTAAAGGTGTAAAACTATTGTTGCAAAGTGTAAAGTTGTGAGATTGTTGATATGTGAATGCCAAACTGCTAGTTTAGTATCATTTTTGGATTGCCAAATTGTGACATGCAAAATCTTACCATGCAAAATGATAGTATGCGAAACGGGAGACTGTGGGTATGAGAAGTGCCAAACTGTCAATGCAAGAGTACGAACTACTGACATGAAAATATGAAACTACTAGAAATTGAGACACTTCCAATGTAGAAGAAGACATGAAAATTGCCTATGTAAGCATGTGGTGTTGTTAGTTTAATGTCATTGCGGACTATGAATCTAATAGGTTGAAACTACTAGTTTAGGGTCTTTTTAGACCACTCGAGGTGCAACTATGCTAGGATTGATTAATTTAAGGTCTTTTCAGACCTGTCATGTTGTGATTGCTAGGATTTCTAGTTTAAGGTCTTTTGTAGCCTTAATCAAAAACAAATATATATTTTTTTTCGGGAAAACAAGTAGTTAACATGAAGCATGTCAAGGCTTTAATGCTAATAGTGCTAGGATGTCATGGCGAGCATGCTACATTGTACTGTACACTCCACATTAATCAAAGAGAGAGAGTGGCAAGTTTCCCCATCTTGTCATTATGGCCATAAATAGGGGTTAAACCTTGGTAATTCTACCATTCTCCACCATAAGAGCGTAGAACCCACATCGAAGCGCAAGGCAATTTCAAAGCGCAAAGAGATTGTGTTAATGACTAGCAAGGCGAGTTTTTTACAGCAAAGAGTGTAAATATATAAGCAAGACAATGGCTCCTAAGACTCATCTAGAACTTGCAAAGGTTGAGGAGGCAAAGAAGACCCTGGGGTGCACGATACAAGCATGCATCACAATGCAGAGGAGCATGCCATTGACCTAGTAGGTTACCATGCTTCCTCTACCTTCTTTGTAATCCTATTATCATTTTGCATTTTTTGATAATTTTCTACTTTCATTTTGCATCCTATCCTTGGCTACTTGTGTTTTCTATTGTCACATCATTTTGGACCTTGCATTGCCGATGTTGCTATTTAGGTCACAGCAAATGCATAATCGTTATGTCATAGTTGCATGCATGGTCGCTTAAATTGCCACCACCACAATTGTCATAACCATGGGGGCTCAGGCAATTTTGGCTTCTTGACCTTTGAATGGAGTGACATAGAACCCTTAAGAGGGTTAGGCCATACGTGTTTCCTTAGGGCATGTTGTCGATTGCTTTGTTGCTATGCTAAGATTTTTGTTCTACATGTTTTTGATATGCTAAACTTTTGTGTTCTTGCTAAGCTATGTGTGGGAAGAGGGTTATGCTACGCCATATGCATGAACTATGAGGTGTTGATATGCTATGTGCGTATCACACTTAATCATGACACTAACACTCATTGATGGGTTGTACAGGGTGGGGCTAAGGCCTAGGATGATTATTTTGGAAATTAGGGGGGTCCTATGCCATGTGGACAGGCCTGTGGACAATGGTCCTTCTTCCTAGATACATGTGGGGGAGTAGGGGGTATGGTTTAGGAAGGGGGAACAAGGCTTTTTTCAATTCCTCCTTGACCACTTCAGTTTGATTGTTTGGTCCTCCCTGGGGGAGGAGGAGGTGGTTAGCATAATAGAAGTCATTTTTCCTGGGCCAAGCTAAGGCATTTTAAGGTTTCTGACTGATGGGGCAATCATGAGTAGGCAAGGGGAAGGATCTAGTCAGTGCCCAATAGGGTTAAGGCACTTGGTCTGGATCTGGAAGATGCCTGAGTACAGCTGCTACCACCATTTCAACACATTATTCCTTGCACATTTTATGACGACGTGCTTCTAGAACCCTCAAGGAACTATCTACTTTACCAATAGGTGAGTTTCGTAGCTTTGTTCTGCTATGTTTGTGCGATGTTGGCTATAGTGGCCTAATGCTAATAGTATGCACTTGCTACCAAGTTCTTCATCGATGAGGATGGGGTTTGTCACCTACCAATTTTACTGGCCATAGCACAACTAGCCCTACAGGAGTTCTCATCTACTGAGAACCTTTGGACAGGTATGATTAGTTAATGTTAGGGTGAATACCATACCTATCCAGACATATATTCTCCCCTCTATGATTAGTGCAAGGGGTAACCCTTCAAACCGATCATGGTCAAATAAGTTATGGTTAAACTTCCACCATTCCCGCTACCATATTGACCTGGTAGGTCAAGCAGTAAGTGCCACATGTTTACGTGTCTTTGTAATCTTTGAATTCTCTACATTTTTTGCTAAACAATTTTTGTGGAACTATTGTAGGGGCAAAGAAACCCTAGGAGGTGATGGTGGTAACCACTAGGATATAGGGGCGAATGTCTACTTCAATTATGGAGAAGTAGAGATGAGCCAATGTTGGCTGGACATCAGGGCTTCAGACTCCCTGGTCCAAAATATTGAAAAGATGGGGCTTACGGATCTATTCTTGACCCTAAATTTGAACATTCCTGTAGTAGAGATGCTTACCCTAGTCTAATTCTTTTCTGACAAGGTAAACCTATTTTCCCTATGCATGCATGGTGTGCAAGTGGTCATTGACATCAATGACCAGTTGTTTGCGGACCTCTTTGGAATCCCTATAGAAGGCATTTCAATAGGTTCAAAATCCAAGATGGAGTTGACCCTCCAAAATAAGGACCTTGAGGAGTGGTTAGGGCTCACCAAGGAGTACAAGGGGCTCCCCATAGAGAAACTTAGGGAGTGACCTACCAAGGAGTTCTACCCCATCTTCTGTGCTCATGCATTTCCCCAGCTATTTACCCAAGGGAAGGCCCTAGGGCTTGAGCAGGCCTAGATAATGCATGAGATTATGGAGGGGACTCATTACAACTAGGTCGAGTCTCTATGTAAAGGCTTGTGGGATAAGATCTTGGGACACCATACGAAAATGAAGTCTCATTCCAACATCCATTATGCCTTCTACATAGGCTATCTTAAATGCTTCGTGGAGTTCTTGATGGTCTAGGAGAAAGGAGGCTAGGTCATGTGAAATCATGACCAAATTTTCAGACCATGGATTCTCTAGGTCTTTCATACCATCTGAGCCCAAGATCCCCCAAAAGTAATTAGGGATTCATTTTCTATATCAATGAAAGATCAGCTGGCCTGCAACATTCGTGGCCAGGATAGCATAGGCGCGATGCCCCCCGCCATGGATGGTAGGGTGTTACGAGATGAACGTCTCATGGTGGAGACTGTGGCCAACAAGTTGCAACAAAAGAGGCCTCTCCCAACTAAGGAAACCCTTTGCATGAAGGAAGATAAGGGGAAAATACTATGGTTGAAACTATAGAGGACACAACCCCCCATTGGCAAGTGTTTTTATTTAGTGCTTACATTGTTATTACTTACTTCGCTATGCCATGCTATGTGATGTAGCATAGTGTAGCACCTGATTTGAGCTAACTTGCTTTGAACTAATGAAAAATTTCTTCTTTGCTAGTAGACAAAGAAGAAGAAGAAGGCAATGAAGAGGTATCAACCCCTAAGATGGGGATGACAAATAAAGATGTAGGGGCCCTAGTCTCAGATAGAAGGGCCCCAGTTGACAAGTAGAGAGCTCCTGCAGCTAGGGTAGGGGCTCTAGTTATTAGGGAGAATCCTCCTATTGAGGAGTCTCCATTGAATAAAAAAGATGCTAGTATCCTTAAAGGAAAAGTGCCAGCATATGAAGTGGAGGTCCATAGGGACCTGGGAGGAACTTCCGGCTAGGCTTGTGCCATCATTTTGCATCAGCCGAAAGAGAGACTACAACTGGGTGTTGGTGAGTTTGGAAATATGTTTACCTTATCTTAGTACATTTTGGTCATTGCTAATGTATTAGGTTATGTGACAGATGCTACCGCTGATGCCACAGGACCCCCTCCAATTCATGTGAGATCCTGGGTTGAAATCCCTAACAAATTCGTGTTTATGCAGGGGATTGTTAATGACATGATTAATTTCCTTTAGCAAGTGGACCCTAAATGGGGTAAGTAGTAGTGTTATTTGCTCTCGTGTTGTTATGCTAAAATTTCTTACATTTTCTTCTTATGCTATGCTAATACAACTAGTATGTTCTTTGTGATATGGTAGCCTCTTGACTCAAATGGGACCCAACATGACCTTTGAAAGTTGGTTTTGTGTCCACATTCCCACTAAAAGTAACCAAGGTGTCTCATCGTGCATACAACGTAGTCTGTAAATGTGCTTTGCACTCGGTGCGCTCTCTATGGGAGTACAAGCATACCAATGAGGAGTTGTGGAAATGAGCCCAGAAGGAAGAGTAGAGAGAAGCTAACCTGAGGGCTGAGGTGGAGGACCTCAAGTCAAGGAACGAGTTCCTCATGGCCCATTACACTAACAACAAGGACTAGTACACAGCTGTGGTAGACCATGCTAGGTTTTGGACAGTTATGCATCAGAATGTCGAGACTACCCACTAACTAATAGATCAGTAGATGTAGATGAACCTGCTAGACTAGAAGTGTTAGGATCTAAGAGACATCAGTGCCAAGATTTATGAATGGGGGCAGACCCAAAGAAACCATAAGCACATGTATAAATGGGAAAATTCCATCCATCGTAAGTTATATGAAGACCCTACTATAGAGCCATTTACGTACGAAGCATTTGTAAATGCCATTGATGCTTCTAAGGACTACACCAAGTTTAAAGAGTAGGTAAAGGTCACAAAATCTCCTAATTGGAAGGTGGCCCTTACCATAGGAGAAATCACGATCGTCCCCTTTTCTCTAGGTCCGTCGAGGTGGACACCTACAGAAAGGGAGAGAGCTACTGCAACAGATGCTACACTAGGAAGGAGGCATTGGGTAGATATCATGGTAAAGGAGGTCTAGCATTGCCTCAGGCTCAGTTTAGATAAGATACCCTTTAACATAGACGTGGGACCTTCTTGGGTTAGTCACTTTCTATCGTGTTGATGTTTATGCTCAGTCGTAGTTTGCATTTGTTGCCCTAATTGACCACTTCTCCCTTACGATGCAGGCCCTAGGTGATGGCAAAACACCTGTAGAGGGAGGGAATGAAGAGCCAGTAATGGACAAAGTAGGGGAAGGCAATGCATAAGGAAATGATGCATGAACAGATGACAAAAAAGACGTGAACAGGGATAACCCATGACCGCATGGAACTTTTTTCAAAAATTTGAAATTTTGGATTTTTGCAACTTTGTCTAATGAAAACATTGAAAAAATAGTTTTGAATAAAGCAAGAGGATTTTGCGCTAACTTTTTTATTTCATACATGTGTTTTTTATAAAATTTTCATGCTTTCATGTGCTAGTTTTAGGCCATTTCGGGCCATTGCGTAACATGCCAAAGAGATGATGCGTCAACAAATTGAACAATGTCCAACTAGTAACTTATGCTATTTTAGGCTATTTTGGGCCATAGCATAGTTTTAGGCATTTCGAGCCATTGCATGTTGCTAGTTTTAGGTTGTTTTAGGTCATAGCGTGGAAGCATATGAGCAATGTATGGGCAGGAAGCAATGGGGTTGCTACGCTAGGCGAAGCTACTTCTTGACCCAAGGTGGGTTGAGTGAGATGTAAGGCTAAGATGTTCCCCCAAGGCCCTCATCTATGTCATCGCCTCCCACTTGGAAGGGAAACTCAATCCATGCATTTTTATTTTAGGGATCAACTAGCTAAGCTAACCCCTCTGCTAGGTAGTCAGTGTAGATTGCTACAGGCACTTCATTCTTAGAAGTTATGACTTCTGAGCCTTGTTCCATGCCTACGTTGTGAATTTCTTGTGTTGCTACTTCATCACCATGCATTACCACTTCTTTGCCTGTGTATGGTAGGTGGATCTCCTGGTGTATGTGTAAGGAAACAGCCCTAAGTTGTGCTAACCATGATCTCCCCAAGATTAGGTTAAACCAAGGCATTTTCTTGACCACGATAAATGTTGGGTTTCTGGGGAACTGGTCCCCTACTACGAAGTTCATGTGAACTGTGTCCTTTACCATGACCCATGCCCCATTGAATTACCTCAGGAATGAGGTCCTCATGGGTTTAATCTGGTCAACCAAGCCCATCTTGTCCACAATAGGGAGGGGGATGACATTCGTGGCGGCCCCATCATCAATGTGTACCCTTTGGATCTGGTGTTGGTTGATCCAAATTATGATGAAAAGGGGCACCGTAGTCACCTCACCCCTCTTGGGGACTTCAATAATGGCATCGTCGCATAAGGTTAGTTAAGGTTGTTCTTGTTGGTGACCGTTTGGGATGTGACCACCAACGAGTGTCCTCAAAGAGGATTTAGGCGCCTGCTGGTCTCTGGCAACACCAAGGCCCAGATACCTACAAATAAACTCATTAATTAATGTGAGTATGTGTGTGTCTTGTTGTGGCGTGCGGTTGTGAGAAATGTAATGATTGCGTTACGTGTAAACTACAAATGACTTACTTTAAAGAGATTTAGCCAACTTTGCCAAGTACTATGAGTTGTTGAAAGTTTCCTATTTTTTCCAACTGCCTAGTCTACATGGTCCTTATAATACCTACTTGTAACAAATAAAATTTTTCAAAAACATTTGAGCACAACTGTACAATCTACTCCTAATTTTCCCCAGAGAAAGAGATAGTTCCACAAGAAAACTAGAAATAGAGCAAGATTCGATGGAAATAAACAAAAAAGAAAAGAAAGCATATTTGTGTAGACCTCAAATATTTAAACAAGGTAAAATGACACGAGTAAACACTTCGCAATAAAGCTATTCCAAATTCAATATCTATGAATTGATCACACTTCCAAGGCTCAAACAAGCAATTTCTTCAAGACAATCCTACTATGCTACCAAAAATTGCTGCGTAAACTACCACGTACAAGACTCCATTTTGACTAGATAATAGATGTCAACGATTGCATTCAAATAGAACCTTTAAAAGACTTGACAATTTCTGATTGAAATACCATGGGAATTCACTTTAAAGATAAAAAGAAGCTATTCTGGTCCCATCAAAATACCAAAGATTTTCTGAACCCTCTCGACTACTGAATTGTTCAATGGTATGACTACAAACAGAGGCTCTCTTAAAACAATCCCAATAGAAGTTCCCATACATTGCACAATAATGAAATTTAATACTAAAATGCTCTTAAGGCTTTTAAACACAAGCACTTCTATGAAAAAATTTTAATAGAAATTTCTATCAAGCAACAAGAATAATAAGAGAAATCTAAAAATCCCAAAATTACTTGCCAAGGATGATACTATCTAAACCA
>MNCI01002813.1:399101-436802 GCA_015680685.1 Gnetum montanum
AGCTCCCTTTCTCCTTTTATAGGGTTCAAAGGTAGGTAGGGAAGTTACATATTCAAAAATATCTCACCTAACTCCTCTCCCAAGTAACTTGGCCAACCAATTAGAAGATTACTTGCCCAACAAGTTAGGAAATTACTTGTCCAACAAGTTAGGAGGAAGTTATGTTGTTAGGGAGCTAGGAAGTTATACATAGAATTAGGAGAAATTTATGCTAACATTAATACTTATATTAAATGTAATGTGATATTAAAAATAAATATTTTAAATACTTTAACATCAATATTGTAAATATTTTTATGGGTAGTAACTTATATTTTTTAAAATAATATTTGATTACTTAGGATAATTGAAGGCAAGTTTTTAAACCAAGGCTTCACACTATAAGTACTTCACACTATGGATATATATCTATATATCTATATATATATGTATATATATGTTGGTTAATTTGGTTAATTTGTTAAACATTTTAACCATCCTATGCTTTGAGCGAAAGTAATCTAATCATTTTATATACATCTTGATGAAAGTGGCAGAGTTATGGCTTTAAACAATTCTTCTTGTCTTCCCTATAAATCGTGTAGATGCTCAATCACAGTTCCAGGACAACGGTGTAATTGGATGGTTCATTTTCTTCTTTCTCTTGTCTCTGCACAAAAACTGTAAGAATTGACACATGTTCAAACCAAGATTCAAAGTGCCATATTGACCAAAACTGTATGTTTGAACTACCACCGGACAATAAGGCCCTACAAAATCGTAACTAACGACCACTGCGGGAGAAGGCTCTGCAACTCCATCTGGATTTGTTGTCGTGTGGTGCGATGTTCAATCGTTGGAGGAGAAGGGTTTTTCTTGGATAAATATGTGTTGAACATACTGTTTTAAATAGAGGATTTCGGTTTCCAAAGATTTTCATTTTTCCCCCAAATTGTCTTAGGGCTTCCTACATTTTTTGTTTAAAAATTTTTCCTTGAATCGTTACCGCCATTGTCATTGATTGTAGAACCAGGGGCTAATGTTTTATGGATTTGCATCTACTGAAACCATAGCAACCTTCAGAATCATTGCAGCCGCACCACTGAAATCGCAATAGCCTACACAACTTAAAATAAAATCGGGGCCCCAACTAAATGTGACTCCTTTCTTCATATATGGAGTGGAGAGGGTTCTAATTTTTTTTTTGTAGACATCCTGCGTTTATGGCAAAGATGTTTCATGCGCTAGGATGAATGTCGTGTGGTAGTTTGTGTGGGATTTCGGTGCACCTTGGGATCACCTCCAACGTTTGCGCTTGTTTTGAATCAGCATTTCAAGCAATGTCAATGGTGGTAGTGTAGAGCAACGGCTACGGCAGTGTAGAGCAACGGTTGCGGCTGTGTTT
The DNA here is from genome assembly GCA_015680685.1 of Gnetum montanum. NCBI lineage: Eukaryota > Viridiplantae > Streptophyta > Gnetopsida > Gnetales > Gnetaceae > Gnetum > Gnetum montanum. Next base: position 400,486 of record MNCI01002813.1, read on the forward strand.
GTTGGCTTGGCCATGATTTTACGATGGCCATGTATTTCCCAATAACATCGCAGTCTTCTTTTCCCTTCACTAATATTGCTACATAATTTTTCGAAACAACCGAGGCATTGCTGATTTTTGTTTAATTTCTATTTTTCAAGGAGTTTCAAATGTTATCTTAAGGATACGATTGAATTTAACAATCAGGATCTAATCATGAAGGGGCAAAGGGAAGCATGACTGAGTAGATTACTTATTTCTCCACAAGCATGTCTTCATTGGTCGGAGTCACTATCAACATGCAAATTAGAGCTTCGCAATGTGGGATAGATGTCATGATTAGGTCGTACAAGCTCAACGTAGTATTTTTTTGTTTTAGAGCTTATTTAACCTATGTGAGGGCATCCAAGAAGTCTTGGTTGCCCCCTTTTTTGACACTTTCCTCCTCTTCTATTTGTCCTAGAAGATAAATTTCTTGAGGAGAGGCAACTTCGGATCTAGGTTGAGATCCTTATTGGTAGAGTGATGTAGGCTACATATTCATGTCAACCTTCATCTTTGGTGGTAAAGGTACAGATGCGTGGGGTGAAGACGTAGGCTTGGGGGTACCTTTGATGGTACGTCCCTTCAACATCTTGCCCACAAAGTGGACTTCTCGCCTTGTGGGGTGAGAAGTTTGTTCAGCTAGGTTGTGAGGGGTAGGGGCTATCGAGGTCGTCAACCCCCTGATGACGAATGAAGCTAGAGGTGTTAATGGATGGGACCGCATGGCTCTGCTAATAGGTGACATAAATGTGGATGCCTATGGAGGGACTTTCAAGATGAATGGCTACTTTGAGCTTAGACTAGTCATTGGTGGTGCTGGTGCACTACGCTGAGGCACACGGACCATAAATGGCTGCCAGGGTGGCCTAGGATCACTGTCAATGCCGATGGCATTGATTACGTAATCGAAATTTTTGGCATTAAGGGGATCTATGTAGACATACATAGATTTTTTTCAGGGTGCAATGGGTTACTTTCATCCAGCACCAACTTCCCCTAGTCGATTAATCTCTAGATGTCATCCTGCAATGCCAGACATTAATCAGTGTTGTGACCACACTGTTGGTGGTAGTCATAAAACCTATCCATCCTGAAATCCCTAGGAATTCAAGGCTCATTGGGCAGGGCCAAAGAGGGGTTTCTAATGAGCTCGTAGCAGCATTGATGTCTCGTGTTTTCTTCTTCTGACATCTACTTGTGTTGGATGTATCCCATTACCAATAGTTGCTTCAGGAGTTCCGAAGGCTTGAGGGGTAGTGGGGTGTACTTTGACAAAAGGATCATGTGTGGCCATTGTTGAAATAGCAAATATTTAGAATTAAAGGTGACAAGATATGCATTGGGATCTCCCTTCACATCGTACTTTGTGAAGTGTGTGAGAGACATCCTTGGGGACAGTGTCAAAGCAAGGATTGTAGGGCTGATGGGGTCATCCTGGTAGAAGTCTATGACTTGTACCATGTCAGACACAATAGATTTGAGGTGTTTGATTTCCTCAATGAGGGTCTAGATGAGCTAGAATTCTTGGTCTAGACCCGACAACGTCGTAGATAGTTGGGGAACTGCAGAGGTAACTCCCACTTGTGGCATGGCCAGGGCAAGGGCATGACCCATTGATGGTATCACCAGGATGACCCCCATGAGTGGTCCTATTTATGTTGTCCACCACCTAGCAGGTGGTGTTGTTAGGGCAGCAACCATGGCTTGGGATGCCAAATGGACTACTTGTGTCACTGACAACATATACCATAGCCCCATGTTGGGTGGTACCATCTACGAGGCTTGGTGGGTTTGAGAGCAAATGTAATGTGACATCTGTGATGCTTGCAAAATAGGAGAAGAAGAAAATGGGGCCCACCACATGGATGGGCCGGGGCCCACCACAATGGGTGGAATAGACATGAATGTAGAAATGGAAATAGAAGTCATGTACAATTGTGAAATAGGCATGATATGAACATGTGGTAGGGTAGCCACGATTAGCATATGATGTGCTACAGGAATGGATTGCTGAATAGTTTGCAAAGGGATATTAGCTGCAAATAAAATAGGTGAAAGAGGATGTTGAAACACCATGGGATTGGCATGGCTACCCATAGCAGATGTAATTCTGGGTTGTAGAAGTGTAGGTGTAATCACAAAAGGAGTGGTGATAGACAATGCCTTGGCCCAGAAGGACTAGGTAGAAGTGACAAGAATAGGGTTGGTTAGACCTCCCTTCTCTGATTGGGAATCGAGTTCCTCCTGTTCATCCTAAAATGCATCATCTTGGTTGGACGTAGTATCCTATTTCTTCCTAAGCCTAGCCAACTAGATTAATTGGTTTGGAAACCTTTGGTCTATCTATGTCAAAGGTAAGGAAATGGTAGGAGTAGAAACAAACTCCTTCCCATTGCAATAAGCGAACTCGAAGCTACGTTTGTCCTCGAGTTCATGTACATCCAAGGGCAGATTTTTCTGCACCTTTGCATAGAGGAAGCTATAACACTCATGTTTCTGGGCTAATCCCTCTAGTCCTCGATTTTGGATTTTGAGAGATCAATGTGCCTCCAACATCTGGTTCAGCAGTTGTTCAACACCAGTATTACCTTGAACCGTGATGGGAACTTCAAAATTGAAGGTGTCAATGGTAGTGTTTGAAAAAGCCATTGTTAAAAATGTATGCAAGAAAGTGTGAAAGAACAAGGAAACTAGAAAACATCAAAAAGAAGGCTTTACATCTTGGAGGATTCTAGAGGAACCATCGAGGCGACCAATCTGTACCACATGTGATGGAGTATAGAACACATGCAAGACTACCATAAGATGGGCAAGCTAACTAGCGATCAAGAAGGCTTTACATCTTGTAGGATCCCCAAGGGACTATTAAAGCAACCAATCTATACCACGTGATATGGGGTATAGAACACATGCAAGACTACCATAAGATGGGCAAGCTAACTAGTTTTCAAGAAGGCTTTGCATCTCGCAGGATCCCTAAAGAACCATCTAAATGACCGATCTATACCACATGAGATGGGGTACATAACACATGCAAGACTATCGTAAGATAAGCTAGTTAGCTGGTGATTAGAGGCCTTGTGTTCTGTAAGGCTCTCGAGGAACCATCAAGGTGACTGATCTGCACCACATAAAGTGTAAACAACCACAAAAGGGTGTCACATTTATGCTTATGCATATCAGGGTGCAGAAGGCTCACAAAACTACTATGACATGTAGAAAAGGCACCAAAAGGCTCTCCTTCTAGCGCCAGAAAATTGTAGCGACCAAAAATGTTAGTGGCTGGAAAATACCGAGAGGTCGGCGGGTGTGACAGTTCTAACCTTGTACTCTTGAGAAGGCCATGCTAGGTGTGAGTGGATACAGGGCACCTTGAATGGTATGGTCAATCAGACAGGGACTTAATTGACATCTATATAGCCTTTTGCGACATATAGTTTTCAAAATAGGAATGAAAATGTGAAGTAATGCTTGAAAGTAAATAAAACATAAAGAATAGTGCAAAATGCAATGATAAGTATGAAAAAAATTAAAATGTAGTTAGAAAAATGCACCACTCCAAAGCTACAAGTTTCATATATCAAGGTGGATACAGTCGGTTGCACAGCATGGTGGAGTGCAGAGATCTTGAGAGTAACTAGGACGTGTAGAGCAAAATAGGTTGTGCACTTGGGTGTGGACTTGGGTGCTGACAATGCAAGGATTCTACCAAGGTGGTATAAAGGGGGTGGAACAAAATTCCAATTTCAAATGCTAACTATTAGCAAAGTTAAACAAAAATCTTACAATGCTTGATGTTATAATGTGCATGAAAGAGAACTTGAATGCCAAAGAGAGGAAAGGTCAAAGAATCGGGTAAATTTTTCTGAACCCTTTGAATGCTCCTCATTGGGGTATTTATAGGACCAAGGGCACATGAAAGGGGTGATTTGGACACCACGTGCCTTGGGCCCACGTTGACTTGCTTGTGCCACACATGCCATGCATGACCATTGGACTTGCATGTATATTATAATGCAAGCCTGCCACATCGTAATTGCACCATCAACATCTAGAAATGTGTGCCAACAATCCAATTAGGTGAAGTGCATTGATGTCACACAACCACCTGCATTCCTTGCTATGGTTTATACATATCATGCTTAGCATAGCGTAGCACCTTTTCATACATTCCACTACATGAGTGTTACATGATTGCTATGCTACGTAGCATAGCGACTAGCCTTAGTCACAAAAACTTTGCCAATCTACAAAATTTTCTTCCTGTGTTGCGACACTTGTAAGCTTGCTAATTCTTCTCTTTGAGCTACCTTCTATCTCTTCTGTAGGATTGCTACACCTTGTTGTGCCATGTAGCTCAGCGTAGCGTAGTAGTAGACATGGTCCACCGCTCCCTGATGGAAAGGAACATTGTTGAAAGTCTTGAAGTTGAGCAAGGGAACTGGTTGTATAGCTATTTCCATGCTATGATATGCTATGTAGCTTAGCGTAGCATGGCACTTTGTTCTGCAATCATTTTCTGAAGCTTGCTACACTACATAGCATGGCCTAGCGTAGTGTAGCAGATTTCATGACTTAGAAAACTTGCCGAACTATTTCGTGCATCCTGAGCGTTGTTGTCATCTTTGCACATTGTTTCTAAGCAAGCTTTCAACTAGGAAAACTACTTAGGTGGATAGGTGGGATTATCCGTAGAGCCTGTTTGCACCTAAAGTAGAAAATTTTCCGAACTGGTCAGCCTAAATTCAGAGCATTCTCCTCCTGAAGAACTATCATGGTGCTGCACAAATTGCAAGGCCTAGTGAAAAGATAATGACTTCAAAATTTTTGGGGTGTTTCAATATGAATGAAGCATCTTTATTTGTAAGCTTGACCAATAGCTTGGAAATATTAGAGTAATTCTTTATGAATCATCAATAATAGCCAGTGTCTCCAAGGAATGATCAGACTTCTTTAACAATTCCTAGTTGGTGGGTTATTCCTTCGATGACTCTAATATTTTTAGGACCCATCTTAATCCTTGCTTGTGAGATTTTTTGCCCCAACACAATGCCCTCCTGGACCATAAGATGGCTTTTCTTCCAATTGAGTTGAAGATTTTTCTTCATGTACCTTTTAAGTACTTTCTCAAGGTGTTCTAGGGCTTGCACAAATGTAGTGCCATAGGTGGAGAAGTCATCCATGAAGACTTTCACCCCACTACCAATTTGTTACTGAAAAATGCTAAATACCAAGCATTGGAAATTTGCATGAGCATTGCATAGATCAAAGGGCATCTTATGATATGGAAAATTCCCCTAAGAACTTGTGACTATTGTTTTGGCTTGATCCTTAGGTGTGATCTAAATTTGGTTATAGCCATTGTGACCATCCAAAAAGCCATAATGACAATGCCTAGAAATAATTTTTAACACTTAGTCCACAAATGGAAATGGAACATGATCTTTAAACATCACCATGTTCAACAACCTCAAATTAATAAAAATCCACCACTTTCCACCTTTATTTTCCACAACTACAAGGGGGATAATCTACTAGCTATTATCAATTGGATAGATGAACCCCACCTTAAGGGGTTTTTCAATTTCCTCTTTGATAATCTACTTTAATTTAGGGTTCAACCACCACTACGTTTGCCTCTTTGGCTTCATGACCAGATTAGTATAGATGCAATGCTAGCATATCCAAGGATTAATCCCTATGAATTTAGAATATAACCAAGCAAAGGCTTTTTTCCATTTGTTAATCACCTTTAAAAACATCCTTTTTTCTCAAAAGTAAGGTTGGTATTGATTATCCCCGACTTGCCAATTTTTAGAAATGCATATTCAATGCTGGCAAGTAGAGTTTTTAACACTAATGGCTCTTATTTGAAATTTTTAGGGATCTCCAACTCTTTCAAATTAGTATAATCAGGTTCATCATTAGAGAGTTGGTGATGAATTTGCTACATTTCATCTATTCCTTCAACATAGGCATAAGTTAGAGTCTCAGTTGGTTCCATGCAAAGTGTGCTACTTTCAGAATCAGTTATCATCCATTGGATGCCCTCCTATTTTATGGATGCTACATATAGGAACTTTTGGATTTCAAATTCATCTACACACTCTCTACATGCTTTGATTCATGTGATTTTGATAGATCATAACTTCTACACACAGTTTCACCCTGTATCACTATATGCAATGCATCAAACTCTCTTCTTTTTTATCTTTCTGAATGCACTTTCATTGGAGATTTCTAGGGAAAGATCTTTGATTTCCATTTTTGCATCAATAGTTCTCAACCAATCCCTTCCCATAATGATTGAAAAATCCTCCTTACAATTGTTAACCTTGATCATCAAGAAATCGACAGGGTAAGAGCACCCAAAGGTAGTGTTCACAATGTCCTTCACTAATCCCAAGGGAACAGTGCTAGACTAATCTACCAATTCTAAATGAATGTTCCTCTTCTTGAGAGTAGGTAGGTTCTATGTGTTATACATTTTATGGAAAACAAAATTAACACCAGAACCTAAATTAACAAGAGGCATGGCTCATTTCCAGCAATCTATAGGTAGATGAGAGGACTCCAAGATCAGCTCTTTTCCTAGGAAGGTTATTAGCCTTCATCCAATTTGATACCATGTGGGTTTACATGACTGTGTTGATCTTGAAAGGCATTTGGTTTGAATGATTCTCAAAAATATTCAAGGCAACCAGCCACATGAGTTATTGATGGCTTAGTAGGACTATTGGTTTGGAAGAATGGTCTTTTTCTAGGTCTAGGTTCCAAACCACTTAGCTAAGGAACCAGTTGTAAGTTAACAGCCTAAGTAGCATTACGTCATTATAGCTCTACAAGAATCTCACTCTGCATGGATGGAGTAGGAGGTAATTGGATTAATTGTGGAGGGACATGTGAAAAAGGATAAGGAGGGTACTAGTGAAATGTGGGCTTTCCTCTGAGAGATGGAAAATGAGCTCTGTAGTACTCTAGAAGGTAGTAGTGATGTTAAAAAGAAGTGTGACTACAAAAGTCACATAGAGACATGGGTTACTAAACATAGTACACATATGAATTTGGATATCTATAGGGGTACTGCTACCTTGGTGGTCGCATCCCCCACAACTCTTGGTACTACCACTGCTGATACTACTCATCTAATTATGGTGGAGCCTCACTTGGATAATAAGCTTATTGATGCTAGTGGAACTACCTTGGATAACTGATGAGTGGAAAGGTACCCCTACACTCAACCAGATGAACATGAGCGTAGCATGCGTAATCTAGTCAAACTCCATAGACTAAGTGCCTACACGCCTCATGGAACACTTAAGGTTAATTATTCATTGTCTTCCCATACTTACTTGTATTTTTCATGGTGTATGGTTAAGTCTAAGGTATATGATTTTTATAGCTTTTTCGATTTTATCTCCTATGCTGAAAGGTAAAGGGTTGAAGAGACTAATTACTAACTTTAACCAGCTAACTAAGTCTGAATTAACCCAGTGTCAACATCCATTCCCACTTACTGTTCACACCCTGAACCAATGCAACCATGGTTACCAAATGCTAATCGTTGCTGGGATCACCACACATAAGGCACGTGCTCAAAGCGGTCATACTGAGGTACTTAAATAAGAAAGAAGGGTTGAGAAATATTTAATTCCTAATAAATTATTTAAATGATGAATAATAAATAATAGTAAATAAATTCCTAATTAGCCTATTCCATGCACTGCAAGGTTTATCTAAGAAGTTCATCTTTATTTCTGTACACAAATATGTGTTCAAGTACAATATCTGCTTGAACAAAGATCCATTCACTTTGGAGCTCCTACTACAGGCACATGGAAAATATTCTATCTCTAGAGAGGAAAAACTGCCATATTTTTGCTAAGGGTCTAGATCTAGATGAGAAAACAAGGGAGAGCCACCTCTTATTTATAGACTTGGCGATGGACTACGATATCATGTACGTGATATCATAAGGGACGACTTGATATTGTGTAAGAGATATCGCATGGGATGAAATATCATGGCACATGCGATATCGCATCCCATCATACCCCCATGACTAAATAAAAAATCATCCTCGAGTTCCTTACAATAATATCAAGAAGGTATGGGATTATTGACTCAAATGGAACTAATGGGATGACATGTGAACGGATCATCATTACAAGACATGACAAGACTAGTGTTCATGACAACAAGAGTGAACACCTTATTATATTGACATTAGGCCTCATTTGGTAGCTGAGAAAGAGAGAGAGAAAGAAGTGTTGCTACTACCAATGCCAAGATTGCACCTTTGTTGTCCATCCATAAGTGCACCATCGATCTTGCTCCTTGCATAGCTACTTCAGCATCTACACACACAACACAGTCTATTGGCTAGGTTGTGGTATGGCTGATATGGATCTAGAGATATATTAATGATGAGTACTGAAGGTGTAGGGGCTAGGAGAAAATTGAAAAAATTGGGCCCCATACCCCCATGACTAATCGCGAACCCTCGATAGTGTTAAAATGGAGAAAGAAAAGAAAAAAGAAAGATGAGGAAAAAGAGACAATTATAGCATTGAGGAAATGGATGTCAATATGGAAATGAACAAAAAAATGGATTTCAAAAATGTTAGGGAAAAGAATTCAACTAGTGTATCAAATAGGAATGTCAGTGGATCCTCCCCAAAGCAGGCTCATTCCTTTAATGCCCTGACAAACCCACATTCAAAGAGTCTGTAGGCTTTGGGAATGTCATTTGGAACAAGAGTTAAAGTCTTAACTGCAAGAATTTACCAAAAATAAAACAATGCATCTACCAAGACATACACTAATGATACAACTGGCAATGAGGTGAACAATGGAGAGAAGGGTGGAGAGAAGAGAATGGAATGGAATCCCAAGAACAAGGTGGTGTACAGCCCCTTGTGTGTTTCATGATTAATGTGACTTAGCAAATCTCATTCCAACTCTAGCCTCAAACCAACCACATCCAATAACTTTGCATCAATGCATCCTGCTCTTCCATCCTCTTGAAGTAACAAGAATGCCTTCACCTAAGAGTCAACACAATTCCGACAAAATGAAGAAGAAGAGAATGAGAAGTGATAAGGGCATTAGTTAGAAGGAACATTTTTATTTTAGTTCCATAACAAGTGCTTGTAGCCCAAGGAATTATTTTTTCTAAGGGATGTGCTTTGAATTCTCATAGTTTTTTTTATGTGTTTATACATGAGAACCACACCATGCAAAGACTTTGTTATTTTTATTTCTTGGATTCTTGATGGTTGGGTGATGTCAAAATGGTAAGAAAACTCAAGAAGGAAACATCCAAGCACCCAAGAGAATGGCCAACACAAATGCATCAAGTTCTCTTGAAGTCACACCCTTTTCAATCCTTGAGTCCTTCCTTAGTTTGAGAAATGCCTAGTTACCAATTTGTTAAAGATCTTATTAGAAAAGAACTGTACATTTCCAAGCTGAGAGAGACCATAGAAATTGGTGGATGAATTGATGAAGTGAACTCATTTTCTGCCATATCAAAAGAACCATACTTATTATCAACATCATGACTTAAATAAAAACCAAACATTAGCAATCAATAAGAACGCAGTTCATACCATCATGAAGAACACTTATTGGATGACAAACTTACATGGTGGATAACACACACACACACACACACACAAAATGAAAAAGTATAGCAATGTTGTAAAGCAAAAATAAGAAAAGTTACAGAAAATTGTAAAAAAAAAATGTGTAAAACAAAAACGTGTAAAAGAAAAACATGTAAAAAAATGTGTAAAACAAAAATTGTGTAAAAAAAATGTGTAAAACAAAAACTTAAAAAGAACGGAGGGCCCAAAATGATTAGCATAGGTGGCCATCTCTCCCATGACTAAATTGCAAGGGAGAGATCCGAAATAATGAGCGTTTGTATGACTTTTGTAGAAGTGCCCAACTTCTTCCAATTGATGTTCTTAGATTAAGGGTGGAAGTTGGCGATGCTCATATTCCAAGTTATCTAGGCCTTCATTGTTGGCATGGGTTACTTCCTCGATTCATTCCATGCAATTTTGTTGGTTGCTCTTTTGAATAGCTATCAACCACAGGGTGTCTACTACTAGTTGTGTGGTTGCTAAATATAGGCATCTTTGTCTCATAGTATCAAGGGAACACTTGTTTCATGGAGGAATTTCATCCATGTCATCACCCGATGAATCATTGTATGTGATGCATGGAACTTTCTTCTTCTCAATATTTCCATAAATATTTACCTTAGATATCTCCAAGAAAAGATCACAAATCCCTAGCCATGCATCTATTATGCTTAGCCATGCCCTTCCCATTATAATTGGGAAGTCCCATTTGTCATTATTAACTTAAACCATCAAAAAATTGGCTAGGTATGTCCAACCACATACAGTGGTAATAATGTCCTCCACCAATCCTAAGGGAATGGTGATGGACTGGCCAACCAGCTCTAGTTGAATATTGCACTTCTTAAGTTGGGGTAGGTTCTAGGCTTGATACATTTCTCGTGAAATTAGGTTGACTCCTAAACCTGAGTCAAGAAGAGCCTTATGTGGTTTGTTCCCGGTGACTTGGAGGTAGATTAAGGGACTTCCAGGATCAGATAGTTTCCTAGGAAGGTGTCCTACCTTGATCCAGTCGATTACGGTATGTGTTAACATAACTATATGTGTTAAGCTCTATTGTTGGACTAAAGGGAGCTTCAAAGCCTTATGTGTTTGAGGAGTGATCATAGAATCAACCACTTGTTGTTGTGACATCTTGTCTAGGATTTTGGTTCTAAAGAAAGGTCTTATCTTTTTGTGATTGTCAGAACCAGTAGCAGGTTGAATGTTTATGGCTCTCGTAGCATTCCATGGTTGCGGTTTAGTGGGGAGTTCCCCTTGCATTGTTGGAGCAGGAGGTGTTATGGAAACTACCAATGGAAGAGGTGCAAATGGATTAGGAGGATGGTAAGGGTATGGAGCATCTCCCAAAGGAGCAATATTTCTTCTAAAGTACTCCTGAACTTGGTAGTGACATTGGGGAGTTGTGTGACCCATGGAGTCACTTAGAGAAATCGACAACTGCATGTAGTAACCATAAGGATCAAGTTTCTGGTAAGGGTATTGATGTTTTGGCAGTGGTATCCCCCATGATTATGGGTATTGCCAGTGCTAATGTTGTCCAATGGGTTGTGGTGGAGTTCCACTTGGATAGTACGTTAACAATTGGTGGAACTTTCTTGGGTTACCTTGAAGATAAGGTAACCTTTGGGGTGTCTGTCGTTGGTTAAGTCTCGAGTTGAGTGCATACACCCCAGACTCTTATAGATGTGAAATGATTGAACAACATTCCTTGGAATGGTCATATTGGAAGATCTCACATCCACCATCATTGTCTGAATCTGAATCCAAAACCTCATCAGAGATAGTTATTTTCCCCTTACCCTTGTCATGTGTAGGGCCTGAATTTCTCTGCTTTATCTTGTTCTTGCAACTACTTCATTCCTCCTTGGACTCCTCTACGATTTTCAGGACAAGTTCAAGTCTACTATCCAAGGATTCCTATATCTAATCTACCTTAGCCACCACTTCCGTTGTTAGCTTATGAAGTGACAAGTTTTTTTGATTCACCAACTCTTCGAGTGATGACTCATCCTTTTCATCACAAAATCTCACTCCCTTCTTTCGAAGGGAGGGATCATAGTTATATTCTTTTGCACTTTCCATTTTTGTAGCTCCCCTTCTTCTTTGGCTACCTATTCCAACAAGCAATGAATTTCATGAGATCTAAGTTTTGATAATCTCCCTTGGGCATAAGTCCCAAGGGTTCTCCTAGTTTCATACCTTAGCCCATCTACAATGTGGCGGAGTTGATCCCGCTATGTGTAACCATGGCTTGGGAAACAATGTAACAATGCATAATAGCAACCCATGGTAGCATCCAAGGGTTCATGAGTACCTTGCTTTCATCCTTGGATCTACTTACACAAACTAGACACTCTAAGGCATCTATGGCATCCAAGTGCCTACATGCCTCATGGAACACTTAAGGTTAATTATTCATTGTCTTCCCAAACTTACTTGTATTTTTCATGGTGTATGGTTAAGTAAGTCTAAGGTATATGATTTTTATAGCTTTTTCAGTTTTATCTCCTATGCTAAAAGGTGAAGGGTTGAAGAGACTAATTACTAACTTTAACTAACTAATTAAGTCTAAATTAACCTAGCATCAACATCTATTCCCACTTACCATTCACACCTTGAACCAATGCAGCCATGGTTACCAAACACTAATCATTGTTGGGATCACCACATGTAATGCACATGCTTGAAGCAGTTGTACTAAGGCGCTTAACTAAGAGAGAAGGGTTGAGAAAGATTTAATTCTTAATAACCATTTAAATGAAAAATAATAAATAATAGTAAATAAAGTCCTAATTAGCCTATTCCATGCACTGCAAGGTTTATCCAAGAAGTTCATCTTTATTTCCATACACAAATATGTGTTCAGGTATAATATCTTCTTGAATAAAGATCTGTTCACTTTGGAGCTCCTACTGTGGGCACATGGAAAATATTCTATCGCTGGAGAAGGAAAACTACCAGATTTTTGCTAAGGTTCTAGATCTAGATGAGAAAACAAGGGAGAGCCACCTCTTATTTATAGACTTGGTGATGGACTACGATACCACGTGGGATGCAATATTGCAGCCTATGCGATATTGCGTCCCATCAATAACCTTGAGGATAAGGCAATCTTCTAGGTGTTTTCCTTCTTGCCAATCTAGGATTCAAAGTGTACATCCCAAACTCTTACAAATATGACACAACAAGGCAACATCCCTTAGGATTTTCATATTAGAGATGTTACACCCACCATCATTATCTAATTCTAACTCCACAACCTCTTCCAATGTAGCAACCTTGCCCTTACCCATTTGGTAGGCACATTTAGCTTCCTTTTTTCTCCTATGGTCATGATTGCTACTTTGCTCTATGAATCTCTCTACTATTTTTAGAGCCATTTGGAATTTTTCATTAAATATTTTTACATTTTATCCACCTTAACCAAAATTTCAGAAAGAAATTTCTAAATTAGCAAGCTTTTTCACTACACCACTTCCGTAAGTGGTGTCTCCCTTTCACTATCATAAAAAGAGACCTCCCTTTTTTGATGGAAGGATCTTGGATATACTCTTTGGTACTTTCTCATTTTCTCAACTCTCCTTCTCATTTTGCAACCTACTCAATGAGCCTTTAAATATAATAATCTTGAAGTTCTAACAATCTCCCTTGGGCATAGACCCCAAGGATTCTCCTTGTTTCTAATCAAATCCCATCTATGATTTGGTGAAGCTATTTCTATTGAGAATAACCATGGCCCAGACATCTATGTAAGAGAGAGTAATACCTACCAATGGTTGCATCTAAGGGTTCAAGTTCTCCTTGTTGTCAACCTAGGATTTTTTGTCTAAAATTGAACACTTTGGAGTATGTCTGATATCTATCACTAAATAACTCAAGCATCATACTCCATCTATGAATTAATTATAGCTCCAAAGAGTGGCACAAAATTTTTTCTTCTTTTGTGAGTGTCCTAGAAAATAGCTTAATTTTTTGTCAATCATTCTCTATGTTCTACCAGCCACAAGCATCATAAAAGGCTTGAAGATGGGTTTGTGGATCTAAGTTATATCCCCCTCAATTCTAACAATATTGTTCATATCCAGTCTCTTGATTCTACTTTCACATGCATGGTTGGAATTCTAACTACCTCTATGATGTTTAGCATGCTTTAAGTTACTAGTAAAGGTTCATCATCATCATAATTTTGATGATGCTTATTATGTCATCCATTCATTCATGGTAGGGCCTATGATCATTGATTCATCCTCTACGATGTCGATTAGAACTAGAAGAGGAAAATGTAGATGAAGATGGCAAAGATGAAGGAGGACTGACATCACCATGGTGTTTCCCACCTTCTCTCCACTTGTTATGGCCATGATCATTAGGTTTACTATCATCATGATGCTTTCTTGAGCCTTTTCCTTCACTCATACTTTTGCCTAAACCCAGATTGTTGATAGTGAAGTGGAAGTATGGGTTCAAGCTCCCTTCACTAGAGTTAAGGGGTGGAGAATCTTCATGTTGAGAAACCCTAGAGGAAGGATCTACCTTTTCATTTTGGTTTAGTAGGAACAAGGGGTTAGTGAATCATTTTCCCAATGTAGCTTTGTGGCACTTCTCCTTGTGTCAATCTCTTTTGCATTGTGTTTTAGTGAAACGTGTTGCAATTGAAAACCTCAATTACTATAATAGGAAGGAAAATAAGGATCCCTAGTGCAAGTAGTTCCTCAAAAATCCTCAAGGCCTTCACAATAAAAATGGGATTTAAGGCACCCTGGCCAGTCTAGCAGACCAATCAAGAACCTAGGAGATGTAAAATGTGGAAATATGAATAAATTCGAATAATGCAGAAATAGTAACTTTATTTTTGAATACAAAACTCAAAACTTTAGACTTTATTGAGAAAATAATTAAGAATAACTTAGAGAAATGTTTACAAATTATGCCTAGATGAGCAAAAAATTGGGTTCGCTTAAGCAAGAGTTTAAAGCCCATTGAAGTTAAGATGATCTACTTCACAATTTTGGTGCTAAGCCACTCTTGATTTTTTTGAACCTTCATTTGCTATTACAAATTTGGATTTGCTAATTTGATTGCTATTGAAGGGTGAGAAGGGGAGAATATTTTGATGTTAAGTTTCTCCACACTAAGTTTGGAGTCCCAAAATTGTAGTGTTAATACCAAAATCTACCAAGTCTCAAGGCCTCAATGCTTCCACACTAGGGTTCAAGAGACTGCAAGTACGGGAACTTGCATGAGCTCTTGAGTGCCTAAAAATTCCCTAGGTGTGAAGTTGGGTATATGAAAATTACTGCTGAAAATTGCTAAAATCGAAGTTACTTGTATGACCAAAATCTACTGAAATTATCAAAAACATTTTAAATTGGTAAAAAATGTCTAGAATTGGAACCTAAAATTGGTGTTGAAGTTTGGATTTTATAGAGTCTTAGGGCCATGAATGGGGTTGCAAATTGGTTATGTTTGGGCTACAAAATGGTTGCAAATTTGATGTAATTTTTCTACAAATTGGCTACCAAATTTAGATGAAATGGATGCCCAAATTTGGGGGGTTACTAAAAATAGTGCGTTCTTCCCCCCATGGTCATTCCATTTACTAAACATAGTAACCAGGGTACCCCTTCCATGCTAGAGATGAATCTTCCATGCTAAGCTCTCAACCATGCTTGTTGAAGTGGTTGGTCAATGTTGAAGTGCATAACTTGAAAAATTTTGCTTCTTGTGGCTTCCATGCTGGGGGATTGAATTTTTCACTATGGAGGGGAAACGTTTTAGGCTTGGGGAAAAGATTCCAAGCTAGGGGAAAACTTTTCAATTTGAGGAAAAATTTTCAAAATGTGCCTTTGGTCTCAACGTTGAAAGGGGGAAAGTTTTCAAACCCCCCATCCTTCCACACTAGGGGTAGGTAAGATCTACCCTCTTGCATGTGTTTCTAGCTTAGAAAAATGTCTGCCTCCCATAAAATCCATTGATGAGTCATGAATTTGCTGATAGCTATGATAACACACCCATGATATTGCATCTACGGTATTGCTGCCAACGCAATATCGCATACGCGATGTCGTAGCCATAACCACGATATCGCATACATGATATCACGGCCTACCTCAATTTCTGTAAATAAGAGGCATCTTTCCTTGTTCTAGGCATCAAGTTTTTAGTTTTGTAGCCAAACTCTTGTAGTTTTTCCTTCTTAGAGTCTATGCCCGTAGTGTGGTGATTATAATTCTATGGCATCCTTATTCGAGTGTGATGTACTTGGACATGCACATGGTTGGAAATAAAGATTGAGATTAATTCATCATTGTAGGATTCACTTAGTTTAATCATTTAATTAATTCTTATTTACTACTTTCCTAGTTAATCTCTCTCTCTCCCTTAAACTCATGATAAAATGTGAAATGAGTACGACTTGATTACGAGCATTTAAGTGTGTCTACTTGGTAACCCAGTAGCGTACCTAGGATCTGTGCTTGGTAACCCTAGTGGTATTCATGTATGAAGTCCAAGATGTGTATGGATAATCAAGAAATAGATGGTCATCACACTTAGGCTAGATTAGATTCTCTCACCTTCTCTCTCCTAGATTAGTGAATATTACTTTCCATTGCCTTCGAGAGTAGCATTAGATTAGAAACCACATCATACACCTCACTTTGGACTAAACCATACATGACAAAGCTAATACTAGTCCAAGTGGGAAGACATCGAACTACGACCTAAGGCTAATTGTCTAGATGTCACAACTAGTCTGTCTACAGAGTTCAACCAGATCGCATGTGTAATGCTTGTATTCATATGGTTGAGTGCTGGGGTATCTCGCCACTCATCACCCATAAAATTGGCTTTTTTGGCATTTCAAAAGGAATTTTGAAACCCCCCCCCCCCCCCCTTCCTTCCAAGCCCAAATATAAACACTATGTAACTTTTTTCACTTGGGGAATGAGGCTTTGACCACTTATGAGACATTTTTTAGCCCCAAAAGTATACATTATGTGAAATTGCCCATTGTGGATTACAATTTTCACATTTACAATGAATTTTTACCTTGGGTTCCATGGGGTGAAAGCTACATGATGAAGATCAATTATAACATGCAAAATTTTGTGGTATTTCAATGGCCCCTCTTTGTTGGTATCTAGAGGATTAACCTAAGAGGCATTAATAAAGAATACAAAAAATCACTACATATTATAACATTATAATGTATAAAGGCCACATGAGAATTAGGCTATCTAGGTTACCAATGTTGCTATTTTAAGGCCATGGTCGACCATGGTACTAGTTTAATGCCCTAATAAGCCATGTTGCTAATTTAAGGTCATAGCAGATCATTGAAAGTAGGCTCACTTGTTAACAATCCATCGGCTACATGTAGTATGGATTTAGATAGGAATGATTGAATGGATTGGCTAGCTCATTCCCATCCATGTAAACTATACTAAATGCTCTATTTCCATTGGCTCTAATGATAAGAAAGAACATTCTCTAGTTGGCTAAGAATTTTTTTGCATGTCCATGGATGGCCTTGAGTTGAGGTCTCACTTGTTGATCTTGCACATGGTTAAATTATGATGATGTTATCGCTATTTCCTCTCTTGATAGTGCTTGATGTGAGTGAGCACTTCCATACACCAATCCTCAACCAAATCTAGCATTTTTGTCCATAACTCCCTATTTTGCTTGTCATTGATGAAGTTGTTCAAGGCTACATTGAGTGATGGTACCTACAATTCAAGAGGTAAAATAGCTTTAGAACCATAAATAATTCTATAAGGGGTAATGTTGATTACCATGCAATAGGTTGTTCTATATTCCCATAGTGTATGTATAAGCTACTCATGCTACTTTTGCTTATTGTTGCTAAGCATCTTCTTGAGCAAGTTGATGATGGCCTTGTTGCTCACTGCTGCTTGTCCATTGGCTTCAGGGTAGTAAGGTTATGATAAAGAATGCTTAATTCTTGAGTTGTGACAAAAATTCTTGGTTTCTTGGTTACTGAATTGAGGTCCATTATTTGTAACTATGGTCATGGGTATTCCAAAATGAGTTACAACGTTGTATAGGATAAACTTACAAACTCATCAGATGTGATCTTCCTTAGGGAAATAGCTTCAACCCACTTGGTAAAGTATTCAGTTGTGGTAATGATGAAGCTATGCCCTATGATAGATTTATGCATTATGGATCTAATGATATCCAACTCCCATCTTTGAAATGACCATGTTATCTAGGTTGTATGTAACTCAGTTGATGATACATGTATCAAGTTGCTATATTATTGGCATGTGTCACATCGCTTAACCTTTTGCAAGCAATCATATTTCATATGGGGCCAATAGTAGCCTAACCATCTAATCATAGCAATCATGGCTCTAGTTCCTATATGTCTACCACAAATACCCTTTTGAACCTCCTCTAGGACTATTTTGGCTTTGATTTTGCCTTAGTAGGCCATGGTCATATGGTGTCAAACAATGGTTAGGGAAGCTCAAACCCCACTATTTGATACCATTTAAAGGACAAAAAAAAGACAAATAGAGCTATAATAAGCTAAAAAAATGAACATATAGGGATGTATAGAGGCCATAGAAGGTCAACCATGTCCATAAGGAAATATAAGTCTAAAAAACAAGCCAAAACATTACATAATAAGCTAAGAATCAAGTAAAATAGGCCATATATGATAAAATTTGGTTAATATAGATTAAAAAATGGTTACATTTTGGTAGTTTTAGTCATTCATGGGCCATGTTTTGAGGCTACAAGATTATTAGATGACTTCAAACATCAATCAAGGCTATTTTTGGGCAATCTAGACCCAAAAATCAAGTGTTTTGAAACTTTCACTCTAGGCTCAACATGGAAATAGGGACTCTTAGTATGAAAACTAAGGAAAATATATTTTAAAATGTTTAAAGGTCCAAAATTGAGGTCCCAAGACCTTCCCAAGGTAGCATAGGATCAAATCCATCAAAATTGGGATTCCCAAAAGTTTATAAAGGACAAAAAATAGATTTTGATGCCTTCCCTATTTGTTTCCATGCTAGCTAGCATGGAAAAGAGGGGGTTTAGCATGGAGAACAAAAATATAAGCAAAAATAAGATCAAACATTGTCAAACATGTGGTTGAAGCCCAAATATGGAACTTGTACATCTTCTGACTTCATTATGAGGAAATTCAAGATCATTTCGAGTGTTCATAATTGTTTAAATGACACTCCTCCTCCCCCTCCCCCTTTCTTCCACATTGGTTATAGTATCCTTAGTGTGGAAAAATAGGGGGACACTTATTTGATGAATTTAGAGTGATTTTGGGGCACTTTGACCAATTTTTTAGGACCCTAGGGCTACAAGCTTCAATTTTGCAAGTTTCTAGCTAATTTTTTGGCTTTCCCCCTTTCTTCCACATTGGGGATAGAAATATTATTGTGGAAAACAAGGGGGAATGGATTTTTGACCAAATTTGACCTCAATTGACTTTGTATGTTAACCTATGAGGTTACTAGGGTTAAGGACAGGGATCTAGTGTCACGTTTTGGAAATTGAGTATCCCTAAGTGGTTTTTTGGCTTCCCCCTTTCTTCCATGCTAGGTATAGAGAGCTAAGCATGGAAAACAAGGGGGAATAGATTTTTGACCAATTTCAACCTCAATAAACTTTACATGTTAACCTCCAAGGCTACCAAGGTTTAGGACTAGGGTCTGATGTTAAGTTTTGATAATTTGGAGTATCCTTAAGTGGTTTTCTAGCTTCCTCAGTTTCTTCCACACTCATGATAGAGAACGCATCATGGAAAACAAGGGGGAGTGTATTTTTTACCAATTTTGAACTTAATTGACTTTTCATGTCAACCTTCAAGGCTACCTAGGGTTTTTAAAATGGTTTTTGGGCTTCCCCACCTCTTTCCTTGCTGGGGGCTTCCATACTCAGTGTGGAAAAAAAGGGGAAAATCTTTTTGATGATTTATTATAAATTTTGGACATGCATATGGGCTCTTAAGGTTACTAGCAATGATGGTTAATGCCTAGTATCAAAATATGATTATCTTGAAGGTTGATGAGTGGCTCTTGGGCTTCCCCCATTTTTTCCATGTTGGAGCTTCCATGCTCAATGTAGAAAAATGGGTGTAAATATTTTGGTTGATTTCAACCATGAATGTAGGTTTCTAGGGTTACTGGTAATGATTACTACTACGTGATGTCAAAATTTCATTATTTCAAGGTTCACAAGGAATTTTTTTGGACTTCCCCATATTTTTCCACACTGGGGCTTCCATGCTCAACATGGAAAATAGGGGGAAATATTTTTGATCATTTTTAATCATTTTCAAGCATGCATGTACACTTCTTAAGTTGTTGGCATTGACTGCTAGCATCTAATATCAAAATTTGGTCCTCTCAAAGGTCATAAGGTAATTTTTTGATTTTTCCCCTTTTTTCCACATTGGGGCTTCTATGCTAGCATGGAAAATTAAGGAAAATACTTGTTGATTACTTTTTTCCACTCTTAGAAATGCATGTAGGCTTCCTAGGTTACTGGTGATTATGGCTACTACTTCATGTCAAATTTTGGTTATTTCAAGGTTGATAAAGATTTTTTTAGACTTCATCCATTTTTTGATGTTGGGGATTCCATGATTAGTATGGGAAATTGGGAGGAAATATTTTTTATCACTTTTGATTGTGCCACTAAGGTCATTCGTGTCACTTGCTACCATCTAACACTAAAATTTGATTTTTTTAAGGGTCATAAGCCATTATTTATACTTCCCCTCATTTTTCCATGTTATCACTTCCATTCTCAATGTGAAAAATTAGAGGGAAATCTTTTTAAATAATTTTTGATCAATCTGGCCATGCATGAGTGCTCACAATGTTGCCAAAATTGGTCATTAGTGCCTAAGATCAAGATCTAGCCATTTTTGGGGCTATGAGGGGGCTTTCAAGCTTCTCCATTTTTTCACATTTGGGGTGGAATTATTAGAGTGGAAGATGTCATCCCTTGAATCAAGAAAGTCATATCTAGGCCAAGTCTACATCTGATCAACCATGCATGTCAACCTCTAGGGTTACTAGTGTCAATAGTCATTGTTAGGTATCAAGATTTGCTAATTTGGATGCTTCTAAGTTTGGCATGAAACTTTTCCCCTTTCTTCCACGTTGAGAATGGTGGCCTCAGCATGGATGAGGGGGATGGTATATTTGTACTATATTTAAGCTATTTTGGGGCTACTAGAAGATTTAAAGTATTCTAGTAGGATTTATTAGTCTCTAGGCATCAAGAAACAATCATTAGGTCATCCATTTAAGTTATTCTTGGCTTCCCCCCATCTTTCAATGTTGAGGGTGAAAGCCTCAACATGGAAGAAGTCTCCTTCAAATTGGAAAATACAAAACCCTAGTTTTGACTAGTTTCGGCTAGGTTTGGTGAGGTTTCAAGGTTGTCCAATATACTTTGAGGGTTTCTAGGTCATGTGGGATCCATTTTGGGGTGAAACTTGTGCTAGATGGGCGTTGGGAGGCAAGACTAATTGTCATCACCTTCTTCCACATTGGGCACTATTGCCTCAATGTGGAAACTCATGATGTTTAGCCTTGCTCATGTTTTTCCTAAATTTGGAAACCCATGGATGAAAAAGATGAGTCTAGGTTACTAAAAATAAAAATATGTTGTAATGCTAATGAATTTATGAAAGAATGGACATTTTTTCATGCTAGACATAATATTCCTAGCATGGATGCAATGTTTTAAGTGTTGAAATTAGTGAAAATCATGCAAGTTTGATCAAAAGTGAAGCTACAAGGTGGCTTCCACAATCCAAAAAGTTTAAAATTTTGAAAAGCAGGTTNTCAGTTCCCTTGTATTCATGGTCCACTAAATTAGCAACTAGGGATTTTTTTAGGTTTGGACAGGCTTTATAAGTCAAAATTTACAAAGTTTGATCATAATTGTCATTCTTTAAGAATAGGGCATTAGAAAATAGCTTCATCAAAGATTCTTGTGGCAGCCACAACCAATCTTTAGCATGGAAGCTTACCATCTCTTGTATAGTTAGCATTGAACTCTCATCTTTTTCAAATTTTCCACTTTTCTCAATGTTGAGCCTATCATGGCATCCAAATAGAGATAAGAAAAAAGTAGAAATCCCATAATTTAGAGGATGGATAGGCATTCAATGGAGTTATCAAAGGTTCCAAGGCCTATCTCCATCCAAGTTCCATCTATCATTGCTCCAATGTAGGAAATTCTACCTATTTTTGCCTTTGTTTTCATGGTTTTTTCTAGTTTTTTGCCTTCCAAGTGGTAGGACCATTTTTTTCAAATCTACTATAATGGTAGGATTAAGTTAGAATTCTAAAAAAATCCCACCTCCTATTTTGGCTACTCCCATGTAGATATATGGTTGTTTTATTATTTATCTTTTGCAAATTTGATTTTGAAAATAGGCTTTGTTGATTTGTGTTTTTTCCTCAAAATCTTGGGGTATGTCTATTTTTCTCAAATCTAGGCCTTAGGATTTGTTAAATTTAAATTTCAACAAAATACTACCCCATTATTTTGATGTGAATTTAAATGGGTTTTAATGGTTTTGGCTATTTCAACCATTTCAATGACTATATGAAATTTAGGCTTTGGGATTTTTTAAGTTTGTTATGAACAAGCATGCAAAGTTGAGTATTTTTTATTGGTAAAATGGTTGCATATTTGTAAAATAAAAGGTCATGGGTTTTTAGCCCTTTTTTTAAGCTTCCTGATTGTTTTTTTCTCATTTAATTTGGCTTTGAAATGATGGAGTTATGGATATTTTCCTAGTGTCGCACAATTAGGATATTTGTGCTGCTTTTGTAATTTCATGTAGATTTGTGAAATTTTCATAAGAAAACGGCCAAGGTTTCTACTATTTTTCAGTCATAGCTGCATATGATTTGGCTTCAAATTTTCAATAGAGGTAGAATCATTCTGATTGAATTTCAAATGAATTTTTTGCTAAGGTTATGTAGATCATGGCAAAACTCACAATTGTAATACATTTTCCAAAATAGAAGTGGTTGATATGCTTAATTTTTTCCTTTTTCTAGGAGAGTAAAAGATTTTTCTATTTTATATAAGTTTTTACTATGTATTCATGCTTTTTTCTAAGTTTATCATGTTTTTTCCAAATTTTTGCATAGTTTATGTATTTTTTTTTCTTAAATTTATGCATGCCTTGCATAATTTAGATGCTTTTTCTAAACTTATGCTTGCTTTTGTCCAAATTCATGCACAATTTAGATGCTTTTTCTAAATATATGCATAATTTATACTAAGACAGTTTTTTCCATAATGTTTTTCGTTATAAAGGTTCCAAAATATGGTATCAATGCTTTTATGGATTTTCTCAAGCTAATTTAGATAAACACCTAAGAGCTTTTTACATAAGCTAATTCCACCTCTAACTTAGGAAGTCTTCTCTAAATTTGTAAAGAAATTCCAATTAGTCATAATTCAAGGTTTTGCAAGGTTGTGATGAAATTACTTAGGCTAATTTAGATAAACACCTTAGAGCTTTTTGTAAAGGCTAATTTCATCTTTGACTAGATGTTTTGTCTAAATTTTCTAAATAACTCTAATAGGCCACAATGCTTTTGCTTTGAAAGATTGTAATAGTGCCTTTTTATGGAATTTCTTAAGCTTATTAGATAAACAGCTTAGAGCTTTTTATAGAGGCTAATTTCACCTTTGACTATATGTTTTCCTAACCAATTAATAAATTCTAATTGGTCACAATGTTTTTTCTTTGTTTTCTATAGGGTCTTCTTGAGGCCTATTCTCATTATAGTGAAGCTAGAATGCATTTTGTGCTACACTGGTCATCCTATGACCAATACTCCACCACATTACATGCCTCTTTGGAAGCTTTCATTATGGTTTTGGCTTGGAGTAAGGGACTTCCTTGCCTACCTCCTCAAGAACTTTAGTGTGATGTTGTGGTCACACTTGTCTACTGATGTAGCCAAGGTTGTTGTGGAGACCCTATTGCCTTAGGAATTAGGACTAATTACCAACTATATTACTGATAAATTAGTTTCTAAAACTATAGGGGAACCCATAGATGCCATAAGTTCATGCTACTTATCAGATGTCTGGACAATGTTAGAGTATAGTTAGTATAATACTGATAATACTCTAATGGTGGCACATAGATCCCACACACTTTTCTAGAACCCATCTCACACTGTGTATCATCTATAGGGGTAAACATGGTTATTGTAATGTTTTTTATTATTTTATATTATCTTGGCTTAACTTCTTTGTCTAACCTCATTAATTCTACTTCTTGTAGGTACAAGGTCAATGAGCAAGTTTTGATCATTAATGACCAAATCTTGGCAATGGCTCAAACTACTTTGGATGAATTAACCAAGAGTCCCCAAATTAGAGTTGTTGTGTAACAATAGTTAAGAGGGGACTTTGATGAATATACCACTAGGTTCAACATAATATGCAAGAACTAGAAGGATGATAATACAATGCATAGTTAGTGGGTAGATGTTGGTAACACATATCAGAATCCTATAGTTGGAACCTCCACACCAAAAAAGAAAAGTAAAGGTGAGCATATGGGTTCTAGTGTTTTATGGCTTTAAGTGTTTTATTTATTTTCTTAGTCTTTGAAATTTCTCATATGGATGCTAACCCTCAGTTATTGCTTCACAGGACCTTCCATCTTAGGTAATCTCACTATACCACTTTCAGGATTGCATCATAAGGAAACCCTCATCCTAACATTTGGTGATGTGACATCAGTGTAGGAGTGGCTAAAGGAATAAGCACATTAATATGTTTAGGAAAACATATAGCATGCAAGTTTTCTTGATGTATGTATGACACCTATTCCTTCCATTTCTACTATAGAGATGGTGCATCTTATCGACTCCTTTGATGGGGAGGTTGGTCACTTTAGCACCATCATCTAAGGTGTTAAGGTGAACATTGGCATAGGTGCTAGCCTCTTTCATGACTTGTTTGGAATCCAAGATGATGGGGCCAAGGTTCCTACTAGGACAGTGAGGGAATCAATTCATCCTGAGGAAGTTCTAGAGTGGCTTGGTGCCAACATGGGCCACTCTAGAATTTTGATGGATAGCTTCATGAACCCTTATGGAAAGGAATCGTATCCTTTGTTTAGGTCTCATGTGTTCCCCAAAATACTATAAAAAAAGAAGGCAATCGGCCTAGCACAAGGGTAGACCTTTTAGAAGTTCTTGATGGAGGGAATCAAATTTGATTAGGCTACTACTTTGGCTACTAGGCTTCAATAGGAGATTCTAGACTCCATGTTGACATCTCTACAATAATCCATATGCACTTTGCATTCTTTGTAGGTTACGTAAAGAGGTTCAAGGAGTTTTTGGTGGTGTATAGAAATGGGTTTTCCAAGACCCAAGCCAACTTTCTAACCTTGGATAAGACATTTTTATCTAACAATGTGAGTTTAGAATCCACCAAAGGGTGTGGATGAGACCTTATCCATCACCACTAAGAATCTTGATGTTAGGTAGTACAAGTCTCCCAATAGTACTAATGATGATGAGACCCTTTTGTTTCTTGCTAGTATCTAGGATGTTAGACAATGGCACATGGAGGCTAAAGGAATAGCTAGAGAGAAAATTAAGAGGCCCATGGGGGAGGCACCCTCAACATCAAATCAAACTACCTCGAAGAAGCTTAAGTTTAAGCTTAAGCCATCATAGCAGGCAATCAGAGGTATGCTTTGTCTAACTTTTTCTATTTCATGTTTTAAAATTTTAAGACTAATTTATGATTTCATATGTCAATTAGTCTTCTATGTTCTATGGTTGTAGAAAAGCATTAGGTTATAGTAGCCCAAGATGCTATAGAGGTAGAACAAAGGTGTGCGAAAGAGGTACTACTAAAGAAACCCATGGTTGAAGGACTTATCGGTGTAGGCATGGATGATTTAGATGCCTTGTTTGATGAGGAAATACTAGGTACCTCTCCCATTATCATCTTGGAGGAGGAGGAGGAGCTAGGTATGCTTATTCCTTTCTATTTTTATCATATCTTATTGGTTATATTTGGTTGATATCCTAACCTTTCGATGATTGTTATGCTTATAATAGTTCCTAAGCCACTATTGCAAGCTCCCATCCTTGAGTTTCATGTGAAAGCATGGGTAGAGACTCTAGAAATAGTGGAGTTCCTATGTGGGTTGACTAAGGACATCATCAATTGGTTACATCAAGTTGCTCCTAAGATAAGTAAGGATTTTTTATGTGCTTTGGCTGTAGGCTTGGTTTGCATTCTGGCTATTTAAGGCTTTATCTTATGATTACATTTTATGCTTTGTGTAGTACCATCCATGGAGTGGGACTCCAACAAGGACATGGAGGTAGATTCTTTGCCTAGACTTCCCTCTAATGTGTCTAGTGTACCCATGAAGCTATATGACACCACCACTGATTTAGCAATTTTATGCACAAAAGCTTTATGGAAGCTAGAGAGGTCTAACGAATCCCTATGGGAGGAAGCTATGACCTTGAAGGAAAAGGTTCAGAGGTAGGAGGATATGATTAGGGATCTCTAAGACCATAAATCCTTTGTGAAAGCCTAAGTGGGTAAGTCAGGGGAGTTACAAACTAAGAAGATCACATGGACTCACTATTGGCATCTCGTTGAGGAAAAAGTAGTGGTCCTATGGGATATGGCTTAGTAATGTATGCATATGGACCTAATATCCAAAAAGGTTGAAGACTGGAAGGATCACTAAGCTTGGGTCTTGGAGTGGGGTAAGATATAAAAGGTCCACAAGTAGCAGAATAAGGTCGATTATGGGGCCTACCTAAAATGGCTTAAGAAAGTGTCAATTAAATGACATAAGATAGAGTTGTTTATTCAAGGGATACAAGTAGAGAGTGCTTACCAAATATTTGATAGCACTCTCAAGGTGGAGCAATCCCCCACTCTTCAGATCACTACCATTTTAGGTGAGACTGTTATAGTTGATGTTACTCATGAGCCTCCTACTTAGACTTCTATAGATAGATTCAACATTCTTTTTGGTTTTGATCTTGGGGATGTTTACTAGATCAACATGATGGAGGACTAGATCATCCATCATTTGGAGGAAGGCCTTCCCCATCTATCCCCAAAAGTGATGGAGCGACACTCTCCACAAGAATGATATATTTTATGTTTTAGTTTATGTTTTGAGTGATGATTTTGACTATTGATTACTAACTGGCTATAAGTTTTTGCATTTCAAGTCTTAGGATACATTGGTGGCCCCAGTGGTGAGGAATGAAATGATCCACCACCTCCTCCTCTAAATGCTCTTCAATAGCCTCCTTCAGTTTAGCTTGTTGGCTATTTGTTTTTGTTCTTATGTTGATGGCTATGGTTAGCTAAGAATATGTTATGGATGGAAATTTTAAATTTAAATCTAAATAGTTGGTTCCATTTTGGCTATATGCATTCATAGTATTAAATTTTGCAAACATGGATATATTGACATTTTATTTATGCCTAATCAATGCAAGGAACATTTGCTAGTTTTAGGCCATCACAAGCACAGGTTATATTGTGCAGTTGTGGCTATGTTTCTAGTTTAACATCTTAGTAGACAAAAACACGAGTTTAAGGTCATAGCAAATCGTAGTGCCAATTTTAGGCCTTAGTAGGCCTTAGTGCCAATTTTATATCTTAGTG
The DNA here is from genome assembly GCA_015680685.1 of Gnetum montanum. Taxonomy (NCBI): domain Eukaryota; kingdom Viridiplantae; phylum Streptophyta; class Gnetopsida; order Gnetales; family Gnetaceae; genus Gnetum; species Gnetum montanum. Next base: position 427,878 of record MNCI01002813.1, read on the forward strand.
AACAGTAGTGCCAGTTTTCTATCTTAGTGGATAGTGTCTAAAAGAGACACTTTTTTAATGTTTTTAAAAACTAAAAATAAAGAAAGGTTGTAGAAAATAAGTAATACTATAAATAAATTTATGCTACATGCATATGAAACGTGCATAAACTTACAAAGATATAATAAATTGCAAAAGAAAAAATAAGGCTATTTGGCTATTTTTGCATCTAGTTATAGAGGCAAGGAAAAGGTTATAGTAAACTTCACTTGTGTAGATTCTTTGAAATCTTTGTAAGATTAGGAAGTGAGTAAGGCCTACTCTACACAAGCTTATATTCACCATATCCTTTGCTTACAATGTTGAAATGAAGTTCATCCCATAGTGTATTGCACTCATTATCATAATTGGTTGTCTTGGGTTTTTGCTCTTCATGGCTAGATGCTTCTTCTTGAAGACCACTTCAGACCCATGTTCTATGTCCATGTTGTTGATAACTAGGAGAGTCGTGTTTTCAGCATGAACAATGAATTTCATGATGGATGGGCAAGGAGATGACTCATAATTAAGCTAACCAAGGTCTTCCCAAGATCAAGTTGAATCCTAGTGTCTCTTCCACCACCAAGAAGTTTGCAATTGTAGAAACTTTTTCTCCAACTACAAAATCCAAGGATATAAACCCCTTGATAGTAACTCTTGATTCATTAAATGACTTAAGACCTATAGTGGTCATAGGTTGTACTTGCTCAATTAAGTCTAAGTGTTCAACAATGATGCATGGGATGACATTGGTTGCTACTCCATCATCAACATGCACTTGATGTATTTTAAATTTTCCTATGTGTATAGTTATGAATAGAGAGGTTGTAGTCACCTCACCACTCTAGGGATTAACCTTAATTTTGCTATTGTGAAATGTTAATAGTGTTAACTTTTTCTTTCTAATGAGGGAGGAATCATCACTGCATGGATGGTTTCCTCATTAGTAGGAATATCCTCGCTAATGGGTATGGAGGTTAACATTTTGACTAGTGCCTCACGATGTATGGCAGAAGTCATGATTAGGTCATATTAGCTCAAAGTTATAGTTTTCTACTTGAGTGATTATCTAACTTGGTCCATTGCACTGAGGAATTTCTTATCATTGGCCATGGGCTTGTTACCTTGGTTGTGATTTACTTCCTCCATGCATTCCAAAAGGCAAAATTTGGTTTTATGTTGTGGCTCCTTTTGATTATCTTGGTTGTGGGCTTGATTTTCCTCGTGTGGCTTATTAGTTGAAAAAGATGGAGTAGAGGAGGTCATAGGTATAGCCAAAATGGAAGTGGGCTCTGTTGGACCCACTTCTTTTTGTGCCTCCATTTGCGTGTCTTCCTTGTTGTTAGGCTTTTTCTTATACTTCCTCCTTTGTTTGGATGAAAATTTTTGGTTATCAACCATTGGTTCTAAGGAAGAGGTAGTAGCATTATCCCCCATAGGGGGTCATTGTGGAACTAGTTGGGCTACAGCTATTTGAGTTGTATTGGGTTGGGGAACCCTAATGACAAAAGGATCCCTTGGAGGCATTTGTGATGGTACCCTTACAATGAAGGGAGATCTTGAGCTATGGGAAGCTAAAGAAGCTCTCTCATTGTAGAGAGGTACTTTGATCATGAATTGTTCTCTTGCAAGTCTCTGATTGTTCTCAATGTTGAATGCCAAAATAACATAAGACCAGTTTTGTGGTTGAACTAGGTTAGAAGTATCTGAGACTCGTTTTGGGGTTGAACTGGATTAGAAGCATCTAAGACCAGTTTTCACCTATCTATCATCCTTTGTAAATCATCTTTTACTGCAAAGCAGAAGTTTGTATCATGACTAGGAAGTTGAAGATAATGGTAGAAGCATTCTAAATTGAAATATCTAGGCAATGGGGGATCATCTTTCATTGCTCGAGAGGGATCTTTAGCTATTTCACATAGTCACTCATGTTTCTTTCTGTGGCTTTATTCATTTATTTATGTTTCATGTGCTCATTTCTTAATAGTTGATCAAGAAACTTAGATGGTTTTAGTGGCAACTTAGTGTACTTAGACCTATCCTTCCTTTCAAAGTTAGGTCTATTTGTTGTTGATGTATTGGTTCTAGAAGTTGACAGTTTGTTACTATGGTTTGACCTTTGGCCCTTGGTTCATAGTCTTTTTTTCCTTGGTTATGGTTGCTACGGTAGTTTTTTTTCATTTACTCTTTTCTTTGTCTCTTTGAGCATGTTTTTTTATATGATATATAGGCTAGATCATGGCTAGCTTCTATGACATCCTCTATGTTTTTAGTTTGTGAGAATGCTTGGCTAAGAGACCATGGATCAAGGTAGCAAGGTTTAGACTTGATGAAGTCATTAACTACTCCCTTGAATATGGATAACAAGTGAGCTTCAACTATGGGCTATGCTATGTCATTCAACAATCCATTCCACCACTAAACGAATTTTTGTACAAGTTCTAATGGCCCATACTTGACCTTCATGAGTCAATCAAGCATTGTATTAGGCTTCAAGTTATACTTGAAGTGGTTGACAAATTGAGCTACTAAGTATTCTAGAGAGGAAACCAATCCTCTGGGTAATGCACTATACCAATCAAGTTCTTTCATAGTCAAAGACATAGGAAAAATCCTCATGATTGTATGAGGCAATGGTTTCAAGAGTAAATATTCAAATCAAAGGGTGATAAGGTGAGCATTAGGGTCACCTTCTCCCTTATATTTGCTAAATTTTGGAATGGGAACACTAAGAGGAAGTGTTATGGGTGGGACTATAGGACTTATGGGATCATCTTAATAGAAGTCCATAATCTTGATGGCTTATGTGGTAGAGGTTTTAATCCTCTTTAATTCTTCTATCAAATCTTGGATCATTTGAAAGGCTTGATCTAAGCCTTGTGGCGACCCTATAGTTTGTAAGGTCTACACATAATATTTTTCTATCTATTATGAGGATTGTGGCCTCACTATCGGTTGCATGATTGATGAGTAGTAAGGTACCCCTATGCCTAACTATATGAATATGAGAATTCATGCATGATCCAGTTGAACTCCAAGGATTAAGTGCTTATGTGCTCATATTTGTATGGTTGGGTGTAGGGGTACCTTATTGCTCATCATTGGTGCCGTTGCCAAGGATTTTTTTGTTCATGCACTAATTAGAACTCAAGAAATATTTCCATTATTGGAACAAACCCTTAGGGTTAGTTATTCTACAATCATCAAACAGATAAGTATTGCACACTAAATAAACAATCATGTTTTCTTCTTCTTATGAGAGTGCTTCACTGCCTAGGTCTGACACCATGAACAATCAAAGGTAGAGTGTACAGGACAATCCACCAGTACCCCAATAGTTTTTCTTGGTATACGCTCATCCTAATGAGTATGTACTAGATTTTACCTTTATCCTCCACGAGGATGAATAACTGTGTTGGTGTGATTTAGAAGATAACATAGTGTTACCTCCTAATCGCTCAATCCCAAGCATGCTTATTCGTGCCCTCACATAAATTGGTATGCAGCACTTACAAGTAGAGTACATTGTGCATGAACATGAGTCAAGACAATATCAACCCACAGAGGCAAAACGTCAAAGGGATTTAAAATAGAAGAGATTATAAATTCATGAAGGGGAAGTTACCTCAGGACATTTTTCATGTCCTAAGTGAAAATGACAGTGGTGAACCTACCTTGGGAAGTTCTCCACAAAAGGATGTTCCTCTCTTTGAATTTAGTTAAGGAGTTGGGTATTAGAACCTTCATTCAACTATTCATAACCTAAGTTCTAGTACCAATGGACGCAAAGGGTCCAAAAAAGGAACACAAACACATGACAAAGATAGACATGATAATCATAACCATGACTGAGGCCACGACCACCAAAGAGAAAGTGACAAACACCATCATAGTGCCAGTCCTCCTTCCTCTTCACCTTCATCATCTCCTTTTTCCTCTCCTTTAGGGTTTGAATTTAGTCGTAGAGGGAAAATTCATGAGGAAAATGGTAAGAGAAACAAAGATCATAGATAAAATAGTTGAGAAAGGGGATGAGGGCACTCTAGGAAAACACATCATGAAAGAAGGAAGAGTAGGGAACAACATAGGCATCATAGATACCATAGATAGTATGATCATGATGAACCCATACTCACCACCTAAAGTATGTTAGATTTAATAGAGGTTGTTAGGATCCCAACAAGGCACAAAAAGGACAATAGGATTAAATAATTAGACATGAATAACATCCCATGATTTGAAGGGGGATATAATACTAATCCTCAAAACCATCTACAAGAATTCCATGACACATGTGCCTTGCAAAATATAGAAAATGATTTGCAAAAACTAAAGTTGTTTCCATAGATACTAATCAAGGAAGTGAAAATCTGGTACTGATCCTTAGAATTGAAATCCATTCATTGAGGGAGTACCATGTTAGAGCTATTCAATGATAAGTATCAAATATACTCCCAAGTGTCCAACCTTTGTAAGAAAATTTAAGGATGGAAACAAGGAGGACAAGAACCCTTGGATGCTACCATGGGCCGATATTATGCATTATTACATCATTTCCTTAGCCATTATTACTCGCAAATGGAACAACTACACCATCTCCTAGATGGGCTTAGGTACGAAACATGAAGAACCCTTGGGACTTATGCCCAAGGAAGGCTATCTGAGCTTAGAGCCCACCAAATACAAAGATTGTTGGAACAAGTTGCCAAGGAGGAAGGTAAGTTAAGGAAAAGAGAAAGTGTATATGAATACAATAGAGATTCTTCCATCTGAAAGAAGGAAGTTAGATTTTGTGAATATAAAGAAGATTCACCACTTGAAGAGATGGTGAATAGGAAAACTTTGTTGATTTAAAAATTTTCATCAGAAGTATTGGCAAAGGTAGATTAAATCTGGAACTCCCTAGATGATAAATTTCAAACCATTCTAAAAATAGTAGAGGAGTATAGAGAATAAGGTAGTGACTGAGAGAGACTAAAAAAGAAAGAAGTTGAGTTTGCACATAATAAAGGTAAGGGTAGAGTTATCATCATTGAAGAGGTTGTGGATTTGGACACAGAAAATGATGGCAGATGTGAGATATGCCAATACAACCATCCTAAAGGATGTTACCCAATAGTATCACATCTACAAGAGTCTAGGGTGTATGCACTAAACCCATGATTAAATAGACAACAAGCACCTAGAAGGTTACCTTATCCTCAAGGTAATCCAAGGTAGCTCCACCAACCCTTGACATATTATCTGAGTGGAGCTCCACCACAACCGAATGCACAGTATCAACAATGGCAACACCCATAATCATGGGAAATGCCATTACCACATCAATAATACCCTTACCATCAACCTGACCCATACAGGTACTACATCCAGTAGTTGATCTATCCACATGACTCCACTAGTCACGTCACTCCTCAACCTCACTACAAAACCCATGAATACTATAGAACTCCTTCTCCTAGGAGTAATGTTCCATAAACATACTATCCTTCTTATTCGATTTCACCTCTTCTAGACTTAGCTCCATTACCACCTACTCCAACTATGCAGGGTGAGCTTCCTACCCAGCTACAGCAACATAACACTACAAGGGCTATCAATCCTCAACCTACTATTGGTTCAAACAACCACACAAAGAAGAGACCTTTCTTTAGAACCAAAAATTCAACCAAGTTCTTACTGCCACAAGTAGCTAATTGTCCAAATTCCTTGCCATTTTTTGAATCTTCGAAGCTTCGTTTGAACCAAAAACTATGCTCAACATATACTGTCATATTAATCCACACCATTACTAATTGGATTAAAGCTAGCCATCTTCCTAGGAAATTCTCTAATCCTAGTAGTCCTCTTATATATTTACAAATCGTTGGAAATGAGCCTTGCAAAGCTCTTTTAGATTTAGGTTCTAGTGTCAATATAATCTCTCAAGAAATGTACAAAGCCTGGAACTTGCATCCACTAAAAATGAGTAACATTCATTTAGAGTTGGCTAACTAGTCCATTAATGTCCCATTAGGACTAGTGGAGGACATTATCACCATAGTTTGTCGGTGGTCATATCTAGCTGAATTCCTAGTGATTTAATTCAAAAAATGTAAGGAGGACTTCCCAATCATAATGGGAAGAGCATGGCTAAGCATGATTGATATGCGCCTAGGAATACATGATCTTTCCCTAGAAATATCAAAATAAAATGTGTTTGGAAAGATCAAGAACAAGAAAGTTCCATGCATTGCATACAATGACACATGGTGTAATTGCATGCAGAAGCCTTGGTTTATATAACGTTTAACATTTCTTGCATGAAACCAGTGTGCACAAATAACCAACATACAAAGATGCTTGTATGCAATAGCCACAACATAGGAAGGCACCTAGTGGCTGACAATTGACTGAGAGAGCAATTCAACTCTATGCATGGAACCAACTAAGAGCTTGAATTGTGCCTATATCAATAACATAGATACATTAGAGCAAGTCCACCACCAACTTCCAAGTCCTAACATCAAAAATATCAACTAGGGGAAGTTGGAAATCCCTGACAAGTTTAAGCAAGAGCCCCTTGAGTTAAAACCATTACCCACCAGTATGGAGTAGACATTTCTCACAAATGGAAAACCAGTAATCATTAATGCTGAGCTCGCTCCTCAATAAAAAGAAAGACTGTTGAAAATGATAAAAAATGGTCAAAATCCTTTACTTGCTCATATCTCAAATTAATCAGAATAGATCCTAGGATATGACAACATAGAATTTACATTGACCCCTACATGAAGCCTTGACAACAACCATAGAGATGACTAAACCCAAAGCTTAAGTAGGTAGTTAACAAAGAAATTGAACAACTTCTGAAAGCTAGGTTCATCTACCCCATTTATGATAGTGAATGGATTAGTCCATTAGTCATTGTGCCAAAAAAGAGAGGTAAATGGAGAGTGTGTATAGAATTTAGGGTATTAAACATGGCAATGTTTAAATACCATTTCCCATTGCCATTCATTGACCAAGTTTTAGATACCATTACAGGTCATTACTACCATAGTTCTCTAGATGGTTACTGTGGATACAATCAAATTCAAATAGCACCAGAAGACCAAGCCAAGACTACATTCACAAGTCCTTGGGGGATGTTTTCATATAGGTAGATGTCGTTTGTCTTGTGCAATGCCCCAACAACATTTCAATGTCTAGTTCTAAGTATATTTTAGCAACAAATAGAGAATGGTGTGGAGGTTTTTATGGATGATTTCTCCACCTATGGAGTGGACTTTGAACAAGCATTAGACTAATTAGAGAAAGTACTAAAATGATGTGTTGAAACCAACTTGAGGCTCAATTGGTAGAAAAGCCATTTAATGTTCCAAGAGGGTGTTGTATTAGGGCATAGGATTTCACAAACAAGGATAGAGGTAGATCCTAACAAAGTTAAAGTCATACAAGGAATCACTCGTCAACTAGAAATTGTAAAATATATATGATCATTCCTTGAACATACTAGCTACTATAGAAGATTCATAGAGAACTTTTCAAAGGTTGCAAAACTGTTAGTAGAATTAATGAAAAAGGACATACCTTTTGAATGGACCAAGGAATGTGAATTAGCTTGTCAAACCTTGAAGCAAAATCTCATAGCAACACCCATTCTACAAGCTCCTAACTAGTCTAGACCATTCCATATAATGACTGACACATCCAAATTTGCTTTAGGAGCCATACTTACACAGTTAGATGACCAAAAATGTCCCTACTACATTCACTATGCATGTTGAAGTATTGCTAGTGCACAACTCAACTACACTATAACCAAAAAAGAGTTAATGGTTGTGGTGTTTGCACTAGAAAAATTTAGACACTATGTATTAGGCTATAAAATATTTGTACACATGGATCATAGTGAAATTTGGTTCCTGATGAATAAACTAACGATGAGCCCTCACATCATACAGTGGCTTGTGATCTTACAAGAGTTCAATCTTATGATGATCGATTGTAAAGGCACCAAGAATGTTGTTGCTGATCATTATCTTGGTTTCGATGGAACAACAAAGAGGATGAATATCCAATTTCTAACTGTCTCCCTAATGAAATCCTCTTTGTAGGTGTAATAAACAATCAATTAACCATGTATACAAATTGGTATATTAACATTCTTACCTATCTTCTCACACAAGAAACACCACAAGGGCTAGATGCTAAAAAGAGACAACAATTTCTTCATTGAGCCAAATATTTCATTGAAATCAACAAATACCTTTATAAGGTATGTTCCAATGGCTTGGTCTGATGGTGTGTTCCCAATGTAGATCAATTGTGAGTTCTCCAAGATGCTCATGAGGGCCCTTGTGGGGGTCATTATGCTAGGAGACGAACAACCATTAAAATCTTGCTTGTAGGATATTATTGGCCTACATTGTTCTGAGACACTCATCAATTCATCCAATCTTGTGAGTGCTACCAATGTGATGGAGGAATGACTGCTAAAATGGAGGGTCCACAATTATGGATTCAACCTTTGGAACCCTTCAGCATATGGGGTATTGATTTTATGGGGCCTATTACACCAATGTCCAATGGAAAAGACTACATTTTTGTTCCTGTTAACTATTTTACAAAGTGGGTAGAAATAGCTGCTATTACTAACTATACATCATGTACCACTACATTATTTTTTTAACAAAAAATTGTAAATAGGTTTGGCATGCCTTTTGCACTTATTTCTAACAATGGTACACATTTTACATGTGCGACTTTTCGAAAGTTAATGCAATGCTTAGGAGTTGAGCATAAACTAACTACACCATATCATCCTCAAGTGAATGGTCAAGTCAAAGTCACCAATAGGGAGATCATAAAAATATTGATACGAACCATTAGCAAATATAGGTGAGACTAGAGCACCAAACTAAA
>MNCI01002813.1:442931-500567 GCA_015680685.1 Gnetum montanum
CTTAATTGATCAAAATGAATTGTTGTGCTAATAACAAAAATTTAAAGTGCATAAAATAAAATAAAATAAATTCATAAGAAAATAAATCTCAAGTGCTACAAGGATGAATCAAAGAGCTCATCTTTCTTACCGTACACAAGGTGTGCTCAAGTACACAATGGTCAAATAAAGATCCGTCCACACTTAGACCTCCTGCTATGGGTACTTGAAAAATACTCTAACTTTCAAACAGACTACAAGAGTTTTGCTACTTGACTACTAAAATAGTTCCTCCCAATTGTGTGCCTCGACATTGTATTTATAGACTTGGGAGTAACTACTCTAATAATTAGAGTAACCACTCTAATAATTAGAATAACTGCTAAAGTAATCGCTAGAGTAACCACTCTAATAATTAGAATAACTGCTAGAGTAACCACTCTAATAATTAGAATAACTACTAGAGTAACAATTCTCATCATGCCCCCATGACTAAATGAAAACTTGTCCTTGAGTTCCTTACAAAATATTGAGAAGATATGGGATTATTGACTAATTGACAACTGACGATGGAATGGGATGATAGATTCAACATGCCCATTGAATGGATCAATAAGCATATTACAACATTAGTGTTCATGACCATTGTGGTGAACACTCATACATCAATGAAATCCAATCCTTTATTTGGTAGTTTGAAGAGAAAGTGAGAGAGAGAAGATGAAGCATGTTGCTACTAATGCTGAGATTGTGCCTTCCATTGTTTATCTATAGCCATGCCACCAAACTTGCTCCTTTCATAAATGCTCCAGTTCTGGTCCATCCTGAGTGCTTCCTCTAAGCCCAATTCATTGTTTGTATGATCACCATCTGCACACACAACACAATCACAAATGAGAAAGGATAGATAATCCACAATGCAGTTGATACCTTGCCTCGATATGAAGCACATTGGCTATGTTGTGGTTATGGCAGAAACTAGTTTAGAGATTTATCACTGGAAAATACCCAAGGTGTAGGGGATAGGAAATTAGTAAAATGGAAAAAAATTAAAAAATTTGTACCAGGTCCCCTAGAACTAAGAGTGAACCTCCAATAGCTATAAGATGGAAAAACATAAGGAACAAGAAAGATGAAAAATATCAATGGCAATTCCAATAAAATAGATGTCATGGATGGGGATGAAAAAAGAAATGATTGATTGTAGAAAATGTTTAAGGAAAATAAGTTAACAATTGCACCAAAAAGAAATGCCAATGGGTCCTTCCCAAGGCAGGCTCATGCCCTTTATGACCTGACAAACCCATAAACCAATGAGTCCATAGGCTCTAAGCATGTCATTTGGAAGAAATAGTTAAAAACTTACCCATAAGAATTCACCAATGAAAAAAAAATGCATCAACCTAGAATGGACTACTGATAAAATTGGCAATGAGATGGAAAATAGGAAGAAATATAGACAGGAGAGAATGGAATGGAATCCCAAGAACAAGATTGTCTAAAGCCCCTTGTGTATTTCATGGTTAAGATAACTGAGTCAAACTCATCCCAAATCCATACTCAAACCAACACTTTCAGTAACCTTGCATTAATACACCTGGCCAATCCATCCTCTTGAGGCAACAAGAATGCTTCCATAAAGAGTGACCACCATCCCAAGGAGAGTGAGATGGAGAATCAGGAAGCAAGAAAGGGCCTTAGTTAGAGGGAATCTTCAAGCATGGGTAACATGTATTTCCAGTGCCATAACTAGTGCTTATAGCCCATATTTCTTTATTATGTCTAAGGGGGGTGCTTTGAATTCTCATCTTTTTCTCTTTTTTCTTTTTTTTTCTTTTTTTTTTATGTTCATGCATGAGAACCACAGCATGCAAAGACTTATTTTTATTCACTCAACTTCATGATATTTGAACAATGTTAGAATGACAAAAAACCCAAGGAAAAGCATCCAAGCACCCAACAAAATGGCCAACACCAATGCATTGAATCCCCTTGAAGTCACACCCTTTTCATCCTTTGAGTCTTTCCATGGTTTGAAAAATACCCAACCACCAATTCATTAACAAGTTTACTTAGAAAAATGGAACGGTAAAGTTGCAAGCCAAAGGAGACCATAGAGTTGTATGGATGAGTGGATGGCATGGACTCATTGCCTATTTTACCAAAAGAACCATACCTTAATATCAGCATCATAATTCAAAGGTAAAAACCAAACATTAGCAATCAATATGATATAATTCAATCCACCATCATGAGCACTTATTAGATGATGAATAAAAGTAGATCAAGCAAACAAAGAAACAGTAAAAATATGAATGATGGTGTAAAACAAAAATAAGAAATTTTGAAAGAATGTGTAAAAAAATTCAAAAAGAACTGAGGGTGTGGAATAGTTAGCATAGGTGGCCATCTCTCCCATGACTAAATTGGAAGGAGGAGATCCGAAATAGTGAGTAGGGTTGTCCATCAAGAGAGGTAGCATGTGTACTCGCTATCGTAAGCTCTTGGAAAGGTTTGGTTTGTTGCAAGTTAACCAAAAGTTTCTTATCTAGGCTTTCATGTTTGTATATTGTCATGGCCCCTAAAGGAAAAGTTTCATAAATAATATAAGGTCCTTCCCACAATGTTTGAAATTTAGTACGGTGTGGCACATGTGTGGGATTCCAATAGAGAACCTTATCTCCTAGCTGATATTTAACTTTCCTAATTCTTAGGTCATGTAGTTGTTTATTGAAAGCCTTGTGTAATTTGTTAGATGATAGGGTAGCTAATCAGTTATTGTCTAGCAAGTTAAGGGTTACTAACTATTATTTCTGTGCTAGATCAAGGTCAAGGTTGAGGTCTCATGTCATGGATAGTGTACGAAGCCCAGTTTGAATGAAAAGCATTGGTAATTTACCGTACACTAACTCATAAGGAGAGTAGCCTGTAGGGAGTTTCCATGTGGAGTGGTATGCCTAAAGAGCATCATTTAGTTTAGTTCTCTAGTCATGCCTAAACTTGCTAATGGTTTGATGAGAGCGGTTACTCTAGTGGTTACTCTAGTAATGATTCTAATTATTAGAGTAGTTACTCTAGTAGTTACTCTAGTAGTTATTCTAATTATTAGAGTGGTTACTCTAGTGGTTACTTTGGTAATTATTCTAATTATTAGAGTGGTTAATTTAGCGGTTACTTTAGCAATTATTTTAATTATTAGATTGGTTACTCTAATTATTATAGTAGTTTCTCCCAACCTATAAATATAGTGCCAGGCACATAATTGAGGACAAGTATTTTAGTAGTCAAGTAGCGAAACTCTTGTAGTATGTTTGAAAGTTAGAGTATTTTCCAAGTGCATGTAGTAGGAGTTCTAAGTGTGGATGGATCTTTATTCGAGCATTGTGTACCTAAGCACACCCTATGTACAACAATAAATATGAGCTCTTTGATTCATCCTTGCAGCACTTGATATTTTTTTTCTTATGCATTTCTTTTATTTTATTTTCTTATGAATTTATTTTATTTTATTTTATTTTATGCACTTTACATTTCTTTTATTAGCATATTAATTCATTTTGATCAATTAAGAAAATCATTAAATTACACAAGCACAGCCACTTCGAGCATGTGTGTAATGCTTAGTAACCCAGTAACGATTAGCGTTTAGTAATCCCAGTAGTCTTGCACTAGTTCAAGATGTGTACAACAAGTTGGAATCGATGTTGGTGTTAGGATTAGTTAGAACTTAGTTAATTAGTTAAGTTAAATTAGCACTTAGTTACCTCTCTCCTTCCCTACTAGTGCATAAAAGCTATAAAAATCATATGCCTCAAGCTTACTTAACCATACAATCATGACATACAGGTAAGCTTGGGAAGACAACAATCAACCAACCTATCCTTGTTCCACAAGGGCGCATAAGCACTTAGTCCTTGGAATTCAACCAGATCATGTGTGAACTACTCTTATTCATATGGTTGAGCATAGGGGTACCTCACTGCTCATCATGGTTCTTGTCAATATCTTTATAATCTCCTTGTTGGTGACTTCTACTTGACCATTCTCTTGGGGGTGGTATGGTGTAGTCAATTTATGCTCAACACCTAAGCGTTGCATTAATTTCCAAAATGTTGCACCTGTGAAGTGTGTACCATTGTCTAAAATAAGTGCATGTGGTCCACCAAACCTATTTATGATTTTTTGTTGAACAAATCATGCAATTGTAGATGATGTACAATCTTTAACAACAAATTCTTCTACCCATTTTTTTAGGTAATCAGCAACAATAATAATATAAGATTTTCCATTGGACATTGGTGTAATTGGCCCTATAAAATCAATTCCCCAAATGTCGAAGGGTTGTAATGGTTGGATCCATTATTGTGGACCCTCCATTCTAGTAGTCATTCGCCCATCACGTTAACAACGCTCACAAGATTGAACAAAATGATGGACATCCCAAAACAATGTAGGCCAATAATATCCTACAAGAAATATCTTAATGGTCGTTCATCTCCCAGCGTAATGACCCCTGCAAGGACCCTCATGAGCATCTTAGATAAATTGCAATTGATCTATATTGAGAACACACCATTGAACCAAGCCATTAGGACACACTTTGTAAAGTTGTCCATTAATCTCCATAAAGTACTTGGCTCACTGAAGAAACTATTGTTTCTTCTTAAGGTTTAACTCTTGTGGTTTTTGTTGGGTGAGGAGATAGGTAAGAATTCTACTATACCAATTTTTCTCCATGGGTGATTGATTATTCACTACACCAACAAAGAGGAATTCATCAAGGAAATCATTAGAAATTAGATACTCATCCTCTTTTTTGTCCCATCACAACCAAGATAAATGATCAACAACTACATTCTCGGTGCCCTTGTGATCAATCATCATTAAATAAAACACTTGTAAGATTACAAACCATCATATGATACAAGGGCTTACCATTGGCTTATTTATGAGGAACCAAATTGCACTATGATATGTATGTATATATACTTTATATCCTAATACCTAGTTTGTAAACTTTTCTAGTGCAAACACTATAGCCATTAATTCCTTCTCTATGGTAAGGTAGTTAAGTGGTGCACTAGCGATACTTCTACTTGCATAGTGGATGTAATAAGGATGCTTCTGGTTATCTAATTATGTAAGTAAGAATCCTAAAGCATAGTTGGACATGTCAGTCATGATATGGTTTGGACCAATCAGAAGCTTGTAGAATGGATGTTTCTACTAGCTTCTTTTTGAAAGTTTGGAAAGCTAATTCACATTCCTTGGTCCACTTAAAAGGTACGTCCTTTTTCATTAATTCCACTAATGGTTTTCCAACCTTTGAAAAGTTCTCAATAAATCTCCTATAGTAGCCAGTATGTCCAAGGAATGACTGAATATATTTGATAGTTTTTGATTGATGGGTAATTCCTTGGATAATTTTTCTTTTCTTGGGGTCTACCTTTATCCCTGTGTGTGAGATTTTGTGCCCTAGTACTACGCCTTCTTGGACCATCAAATCGCTTTTTTTCTAGTTGAACCTCAATTTAGTTTCTACACATATTTTTAACACTTACTCCAACCAATCCAAGGCTTGATCAAATTTGTCTCCATAAGTGGAGAAATCATCCATAAAGGCCTTCATGCCATTCCCTATCTGTTGTTGGAATATGCTTAGAACTAGTCATTGAAATATTGCAAGGGCATTGCATAAACCAAATGACATCTATTTGTATGTGAACATTCCCTAAGGACTGGTGAACGTAGTCTTGGCTTGGTCTTTTGGGGCTATTTATATTTGGTTATATCTACTATATCCATCTAGAAAACTATTATAGCGATGCCCTACAATGGTTTCTAATACTTGGTTGAAAAATGGTAATGGAAAGTGATCTTTGAATGTTGTCATATTTAGTAGCCTAAAATCTATGCACACCCTCCTTTTACCTCTTTTTTTAGGCACAATAACTAAGGGGCTAACCCATTCACTATCAGCAATGGGGTATATGAACCTAGCCTTGAGAAGTTGTTCAATTTCTTCCTTGACTACTTGCTTCAACTTTGGGTTCAAACACCTCTGCAGTTATCTTCAAGACTTCATGGAGGGGTTAGTATAAATCCTATGTTGGCATATCCTAGGATATATTCCAATTAATTTGGGATATGACCAAGTGAAGGCTTCTGACCATTTATTTATTACTTTTAGCAATTCTTCTTTCTGTTGAGGAGAAAGCTTAGCATTGATAATTACTGATTTTCTATTTTTAAGGAACATGTATTCCATACTGGTGGGCAATGGTTTCAACTCAAGGGGCTCCTGCTTAAATTTCTTAGGGATTTCCAACTTTCCCTAGTTGATATTTTCAAGGTTAAGACTTGGAACTTGGTAGTGGACTTGCTCTAATGTGTCTATGCTATTGATGTAAGCACAAGTCAAACCCTCAGTTGGTTCCATGCATATGAGTGAATTTCTTTTTTGATCATCTATTGGCCATTGGGTGTCTTCTTGTCATGTGGTTGCTACATACATGCATCTTTGTATGTTAATAACTTATGCACACTAATTGCATGCAGGAAATGCTAAAATTTGCACAAACCATGACCTTTGCATGAAATTACACCTTGTGTCACTATATGTGATGCATAGAACTTTCTTCTTCTCAATCTTTCTGAGTGTGTTTTCCTTTGATATTTCTAGGGAAAGATCATGGATTCCTAGGCATGTGTTGATGGTGCTTAGTCATGCTCTTCCCATTATGATTGGAAAGTACCCCTTATGGTTGTTTACCTAAATCACTAGGAAGTCAGCTGGGTACAACCACCCACAAATAGTGGTAACAATGTCTTCCACTAGTCCCAATGGGACAATGATGGTCTGGTCAACCAACTCTAGATGGATGTTGCTCTTTTCCAATGGAGGTAGGTTCTAGGCCTTGTACATTTCTTAAGCAATCAAGTTGACAATAGAACCTGAATCCAAAAGAGCCCTGCATAGTTCATTCTAGTGATTTGTAAGTATATTAGAGGACTTTCAGTATTAGAGAATTTCCTAGGAAGGTGGCCAGCTTTGATCCAATCAATGACGGCATGTGTTAGCATGACTGTATGCATTGAGTGCAATGTTTGGGTTGAATGGGGCTCTGAAGTTTTGATTAATACTAAGGCATATAAGGAATCATCTACTTGTGATTGTAAGGGCTTGGTTCGACTATTGGTTCTAAAGAAAGGTCTTTTCTTCATGTGGTTGTTGGAACTAATAGTAGGTTGAGAGTTAACAACCCTTGTGGTGTTATGTTGCTACAGTTGGGTGGGGATTTCGCCTTGCATCGTGGAAGCAAGTGGTAGTGGAGCTATTGGTGGAAGAGATGTAGTTAAATGAGAAGAATGATATGCTTATGGAATATCACCTCTAGAAGAGGGAGTTCCATAATACTCATGAGCTTGGTAGTGAGGTTGAGGAGTGACGTGACCAATAGAGTCACGTGGGGATATTGCCTACTACACATAATATCCATATGGGTTAGGTTGCCAATAAGCATACTATTACCTTGGTGGTGGCATTTCCCATGATTGTGGGTGCTACCACTATTGATATTGCTCAATCAGTTGGTTGGTGAAACTGCCTTGGGTTACCTTAAGGATAAGGTAACCTTTGGGGTGTTTGCCTTTTGTTTAATCATGGCTTGAGTGCATACACCCTAGACTCCTATAGATATGAGATTATAGGGCAACATCACTTATGATGGTCATATTGACATATCTCACATCCACTATCATCATCTGATCCTAAATCCACAACCTCTTCAATGGAAACTTTTTTCTTACCCTTGCTACATGCATGTTTTGCCTCTCTTTTTTCTTTTCTCACTACTTTTCTCTTTAGACTCCTCTACTATTTTGAGAATAGTTTGAAATCTATTATCTAGGGAATCCCACATTTGGTCTACCTTTTCCAAAACTTCTAATTTCATCTTTTGGATAGGAAAATTTTTCCTATTCACCATCTCTTTGAGTGGTGACTCTTATTCATCCTCACAAAATCTTATTCCCCTCTTTTGGAGGGAAGGATCTTGGTTATACTCTTTCATACTTCCTCTCTTTCGTAGCTCACCTTCTTCCTTAGAAAATTTCTCCAATAGTCTTTGGATTTGATGGGACCTAAGCTCGGATAGTCTTCCTTGAGCATAAGTCCCAAGGGTTCTTCTCATTTCATGCATAAGCCCATCTATGAGATGGCACAGTTGATCCCTTTGTAAATAGCCATGGCTAGGACAATGATGTAATAGTGCATAGTATTGGCCCATGGTAGCATCCAAGGGTTCATGTCCTCCTTGTTTCCAACCTTGGATTTTCTTTCATAGGTTGGACACCTGGGAGTACGTTTGGTACTTATCGTTGAATAATTCTAACATAGTACTCCATCTATGAATAGATTCTAGTTCTAAGGATCAATACCAGCTTTCTGCTTCTTTAACTAGTGTATGTAGAAACAACTTAAGTTTTTGCCATTCATTCTCTATGTTTTGTAAGGCACACGCATCATGGAATGCTTGTAAATGATTCTGAGGATCAGCATTATATCCCCCTTCAAATCATAGGATATTTTTCATATCTAATCTCTTGATCCTACTATCTTTCTAGTATCTTGTTGGAATTCTAACAACCTTAGTTATGTATAACATACTTCTAGTAGTGAGTAGGGGTTCATCATGATCATCTTGTCCATGGTTTCTATGATGCCTACATTGTTCCCTGCTCTCCCTTCTTCTATGTTGTGACTCTCTAAACTGCCCTCATCCCCTTTCTTAACTATTTTTTCTATGACTTCCACTTTGCCTACTTTTATCCCCATGGTCTTTTTCTTTATGACCACATCTGGATATTGAAGAAGATGGTGAAGGAGATGATAAAGGTGAATAAGAAGAAGAACTATCACCATGATGGTGTCTGCTACCTTTTCTTCTGTGGTCTCAACCTTGATCACGATTGCGATCAGAATGTCCACCTTTATCATGAGTTCGTGTCTCTTTTTTAGATCCTTTGTGCCCGTGGGTATCAAAACTTGGGTTATGAATAATGGAATGAGGGTTCTGATACAAAACTAATGAGTAATGAATTGTTGGCTATGATATCACACCCATGATATCACATACGTGATATCGTGTATGCAATAACACAACCTAGACACGATATGACGTACACAATATTGTAGCCTTTCTCCTCATCTATAAATAAGAGATAGGTGGACTTAATTGAGAGTTTTTTAGTTTTAGTGTTAAGGTAGGGACTTTTTACGAGTTTTTTCCTCTCAACCCTTTCTCCCAGTGCATGCCCATAGTGTGATGATTGTAATTGTATGGAATCCTTATTCGAGTGTGACATACTTGGACACGCACATAACTGGCAATAGAGATTAAGATTACTTCATCATTGCAGCATCCACTTAGCTTAATTATTTTATTGTTATTGTTATTTCTTTCTTTCTTAGTTAATATCTCTCTACCCTAATCTCCTAGTAATGCAGAATGAGTACGACTTAATCATGAGCATTTAAGTGTGACTACTTGGTAACCCAGTAGTGTACCTAGGCCATGCACTTGGTAATCCCAGTGGTAGTCATGCACGAGGTCCAAGATGTGTATGGAGGATTAAGGAATGGATTCTCATCACACTTAGGCTAGTTTTTATTCTCTCTCACCCTCTCTCCTAGCTTAGTTGATATTATTTCCCATCATACCCAAGAGTAGCATTAGTGTAGGAACACATCATACACCTCACTTTGGACTAAACCATATGTGACAAAGCTATTACTAGTCCAAGTAGGAAGATAGTGAACTACGATCTATGAGTAATTGTCTAGATACCACAACTAGTCCATCTACAAATTTCAATTGGATTATGCATGAAACACTCGTATTCGTATGATTGAGTGTAGGGGTACCTCATCACTCATCATTGACGTCGTTGTTGAGGACAGTGCTAGTTATCTAGATTAGTCATATCATACAAGGTCACTGTATAGGAATTAATGATATATCTTTTAAGAAAAAATAATTACAAAAAGTCACATACAAATTCACACACAATTTCACAACCATTCCTCTCCTACAAGACTACGATAACACCACATCTAGTAAGGTAATTCATTGGAGAACCAACGAATTATATGACAATGAAGATTGGAGTATGCAATCTGAGGTGGGGCTTTCTTATAAACATAAACGAAGGCAGCATCATCCCAATGCATGAAAGCATAACTTACTTGATGACAATGAACCCCTACTGTCCACTACAAGCCTAATGCAAATACAAGAGGCTATTCAAATCTCCCGTAGGCATCATAAGAGAGCCGCCTACCCAAGCTCAATTTAAACAACTTTCCCCATTTCTCAGGAGGCTATGACTAAGATCCATAACAACATTTACAAGCCTTCTATGATTCCTGTGCATGGAACAACATTGATAATGATTAGCAAAAACTCAAGCTCTTTCCTATGACACTAGTTGGCCAAGCAAATGCATGGTATAGATCATTAAAACCAAATTTAATTCGATGTTGGCCAACAATGGTAGAACTCTTTAACGAAAGATATCAAACCTATGCAAGATTATCAACCTTGAGGAAACAAATCCAAGAGTGGAAACAAGCACAACATGAACCCTTGGACATTGCCTTAGAAAGATATTATGCACTATTAAACAACTATCCAGGCCATGAGTTCTCCGAAGAAAGGCTAATGTACCATATCATTGATGGACTTTGTGATGAAACAAGAGAGACCCTAGGGATGTATGACCAAGGTCAACTATACAAACTACAAACCCATCAATTCCAAGAGCTTATTAAGCAGGTAGCAAAAGAAGAAGGAGAAATGGCTAGATGGGAGAGTGTTGAAAAACATCAATGGGACCAAAATATCAACTTAACAGAGATCCATAATCACAAAAGGAGAAATCAACCTATCTCAAGGAAGAAGAACCATCTTTGCTAGTACAACAATAATTTGAGTAAATTGAGGAAAAGATCAATAAGATGTTGGAATGGATGGATAGAAAGTATTGGGAATATATCAATATTATTGGAGATAAATTTTTGACAACCCAAGAAGTAGGATGAAATATCATTAGACAATTGGAAAGAAGGGATGAAGAAAATAAGATCTCAACTACCAATCATATGTATCAATGCAACATTTGCCTGTATGATCACCCCAAGGGCCAATGCCCAATCTTGTTACATTTATATGAGCATTGAGGAAGCACGTTACACCTAGAGTTTGTACAAAGATACTATGTTTGATCATAGTGGCAACAATCCCAGTTGCGGGGAAGCCATCCCTAAATTGGAGACACCCTTCATATCATCCGAATCCAAATGCTTATCTAGTTCAATATCTTGTTTCCCCAACTAGGTCAACATACTCTATCTCGTCGCATTATTATTCTCCTCAATATTATCAGCCCATCTCCTCAACACAACCACCACCTTGTGTACCTTACACTTCTCTTAAATTTCAACATTTTCATCCTTTCCCTCCACCAATTGTTCCTAAAGTGTTTGCACCACAGCAACAACCCATGAATGTTACTTGTGCTACTATTACTAACAACAATGAGAGGCCTCCTCAACATCAAAGGCGTCCCTTCTTTAGACATGACCGTAGGAAGGGACAACACAGTTTCAAGGCCACTGCAGCCTCCAACTCAGCACAAGTCCAACACTGTGGTGCATCCTTCTCCTCAAATCCAACACCTCATGTCACTTCATCAAGGCCACCAATTAACATTCCAACAACCATACGACCCAATGAATATAGCCATGGAGGATAACAGCCTGATCCTTGCATACCATCTTGTGATCCCAAGTATCATAGTGGGTCAACTCTTTACCAGGGAACCACATCTTAAAAATTTCCCCACTATGCTTACTATAATCAGGTGTGTGAAACCCAATGGGGTAAGTATGATAAAGTTTTGAAATCTCCAACATGCAAGGATCCTCATCTTTCATTTATTAATCCTCGACATGCTCAACCGTCTAGTTACGGGGGATATCCCCCATTCTAATAACAAGCAAGATTAGTAAATATTTTTGATTTTCTTTAATTTTACAATTTTTTGTTTTATATTTTTTTCATTTTATCTTTTTGTCTTTTTATCTTTTTATAAGTAATCTCACCTATGAATAAAACACTCATGTGGCTTGTTGGTTGAGGTGTGTTCTATGCTATCAAGTCTTGAGTAATCAATTATTTGGACAGTGACCCATTACACCCACTCATCCATTCTACAAATAAGAGGTTCTGTTTGATGGTACAGTGATATTCTTGACATTCTTAAAACTTAAAATTAATTTTGTGTTCATTGTACCCAAAATAAAGAAGGGTGGACCAAGAGGGAATGATTAGGGTGTGACATCAAGGGGACTTGCAAATTCTCTTTGGTGATGTCTATGAGAGTTATCACGCAATGTGGTCATACTAATATCCTTGTAGATCTAATGCAAAATGGAAGTAAGAGTAATCAAAAGGCACTCAAAAATCCAATTTTTTTCTAGGGGATCCCACCAAAAAGCCATGCATCCATGCCTAAGGGTTGGTGGCTTCTCTGGATTCAGCATTCAGAAAAAAGAGAAGAGAAGAAAAAAAAAGGAAGAAAAGAAAAGGAAAGAAAAAGTGCCACAAAGCAAAAATCACTCCCCTCTTGAAAAAAATGCCAAGTGATCATGCCCCTTGTTGTTATGGTACTCTCATAGCCACTCATCATGGGATGAAACAATGTGGTCACTGATCAAAGGAATGGACTTGGTCCTAATCTTGCAATGATGGGTTAATGACACATTAATCATGCTTTACATGCAAGATTCATTGTGCCCTGGGTTAGTTATCTCACATCCCAATCTCTATAATCCCTTCTATAGTTCGTCTCATCTCGTTGTTTATGTAATTGTAGCTCGTGTCTCATGTAGCATAGAATTCTTACCTCATTCTAGTGATACTTACATGTGTGTGTTTTGTGGAATCAATGAGGATTACATTTAAACCTTCTAATGCCTACAAACATTTTAAGGTGTGGTTACGCAAGGGAATTATAGGTTGGAACCTGCTTTGGGGAGGATCCACTTGAGTAATTTTTGTAATTTTCACTCATAACATATCTTCCGCACATCATCTATTACCCTCATCATCTTGTCAATGATATTCTTTCCCTTATTACTATCCCTCCAGTTCAAACGTTCCTATGAACCATCACATAGCCTTTTTCTCCCCCTTACCATCCAAGGTCCTTATTGATAAATTTCATGCCATGATAATTTTCCTGCTTTTAGAACTAGTTGAATTACCCTAGAACCCTTTAACAATCGTCTAGATTTCCTTAGTTTACATCATTTAATTTCAGAAAAATATTAAAAATTTGACACATTCTATAAAGTACCCTAACTTAGATAGGTCACGATATCATGTACGTTGATATCGTGTCCCAAATATATATGTGTGTGTGACCCCCTTGCACCTATCAACATCATTTGCAACTATTCACATGGGGGAAGTTTTTTAAATTTCTCTCTACAACTTGCGATTGTGCATCCCTTACTTTCATATCCATAACTCGCTCACTGGTACTCTGATTTTCATTTTTTTTGAACCTACTTGAACCCGGAGTGTTCAGCTTAGCCGTGGGGGAGGGGCACATGCCAAATAGCACATAAATTTTTTGAAATCCTTCATCGCCTGAAGGACATTATTAAGGGTAATTAGTTATAAAATTAAGAATAAATGCACCAAAAACAATTTCATCTCCTTAGTTATATTAGGAAACTAGAATTGGAAACCACCTGAGCAAAGAGGATTAAATATTATAATCTTTCAAGGACATTTTCTCCTAATAATTAATGTCACACAGAGATAAAGAAAATTCATTAAGGTAATTAGTAAGGTATAACCTAAATTTGGTAACAACCATACTAATGATTGGCCCCGTGTAATTGCAAATGGCCCTGAAACACGAACAATAGGAAGGTCCTGCTCAAGGTGTGATCGAGCGACCTAGAAGATGTGCAGGACAAGTTCTTGCTGAAAAACATGTAGAGTAGGAGGAACAATCATTTAGTATCCACCAAGAAGACCCTACCACTATACAATCAAGGCAAGCAGAAGGAGAAGCTATTGTAGCTTCTGAACAAGGACGATATCTCACGTTGCCCCAGGATTGTGTTCAGACCATCCATGAAAGGTCCATATTCACTACAGTGATTGTGGAATTAAACTTTGGACCTTTCACAAAAAATTTTTTGAAGGCCATTAGCGATCACCTCATAGGGTCCCCATTATGTCCTACCCTCTCTAAAAGTGGTGCTTTGTACTTAGGGGAAGTGTACCAATTTTGGCACAACAAAGAAGAAGGCACCACGATTAACATTTGTGGTGTGACTGTTAATTTCTCTGTTCAAGCCATTTCAGAAGTATAAAACCTTCTAAATATAGGGCCAAAGGTTACTCAAATGTCTACCTGATCAAACCCTAATGCATAACAAGTTTTATTAGACAAGGAATATGGCAATGAAGATAAGACCTTTGGGGAGTTGACAACAGAAGAGAGGATCTATCTCAAAATAGGAACTTATCACATCTTTCCCACAAAAGGTTTAAAACAAATTTCAACATATGCGGTAAGAGGATGTGCAATGTTGATGGGAAAGGTTAATGTTAACCTACCTCATCTATGTTTTACAGAGATCCTAAGGTGATTTGAAGAATAGAAGATAGGGAAGTTTGTGTTTCCCTTCCCTTGTCTTATCAGGAAGTTGTGTAGATGTGCTAGTATTAGAGGATACACCAATGATGTCCTCTAAAAATCCCAAAATTCTTCATATGCCAAACTACTAAATCCACCAACTAAAAGGAAAATCATTGGTAAGATGCAAGGATCAAAACAAAAAAAAGAACAAATAGCAGGGCCAATTGCAACTCAACTTGTAGGACCCAGCCAATGTCCAAGCATGGGACCCAGTCAATAGGAAGAAGCAGGGCCTAGCATGGGCTAGCAAGATCAACCACCGCCACTGCCGCAAGATCACAGACCGTTGATGAACCATCTCAGGGCCATCACAGAGATAGTTAGTTGGGGAATCCATGATGACGCAAATCTCTTATGCATCATCGACAATGCTATACAGCCTACAGTTTCTATAGATTGTGCACGAGATGAAGTGTTCATTCAGACAGGAGGAGGGGAGAGTGCTTGGTCACAACAAATTTTAGGGAATGTTGTGTCTTTTAAAGTGCAATTGGAAACTAGTGAAGAGGCCATAGTGATGGTCATGCAGCACTAAGATGCAGCAGGATCCATATAAGTGTTCATAGACCACATTAAGGAATCATTCAATGTGCCTATTGTGCCACCAGCAGATCTTACAGGAGCACGGGATGCTCAAACCCTAGCTGGTACCTCAATGAATCCTGCGAAACATGAGCATATACTTGACCGATTGTTGCAAATAGGAAAGGTAATGACATCCTTGTTTGACATCCCACAGGATGTTATAGTAGTACAATCAAACCTCATTTCCACCAAGGGGAAGTTGGCCATGGTGGAGATAAGGGCTGAGCACGCTGAAGCAGAAGTGCAAAGATTGCAAGAAAGGCTCATGACCCTACAAGCAAGGCAGTTAGATCCTTCTCAATTCGTTCCTGTAGACCAGCTGGACACTTTCAAAATTGAGCAACTTAATAAATTGTTGACAAAGAATAAAAGGGTGGTGGAAGAAAAAGAGAAGGCTATTTGGGATGCCTCTACAGAACAAGCACAAACTTACACACACTCAAGGCCTTCCAAGAGGAGAATAAACAACTTGTTACAGACAACCTTTGGTTAACTTCTATGGAGAAACAAAAGAATGTTCTTGAGGAACATTTTTAGCAGCTGCAAGAACAACTAATCAGGATCAACCAGGACATGAACCATTTAGCCAAGGAAAATTGAACCCTCTCAATGGAGGAGGTATGCACCATCTGTCAAAAGAAAACTATTGAAATAAGTGCATGGCAGAATGAGGCTAAACAGCATGAGAAACTAAAGGAGCATTTCTAGGACTAGGTGGGGATGTATAAAAAAATCATTGAAAAGGAGATCCATATGGCCAAGATCCACATCAATGGTCTCAGTGCTCAACACACTGATTGACGAGCCATATTGGACACATACGGGTTTTTCCACTAGGTGGAAGTTAAGAGCTAGGACCTGTAGATCCAAGACCTTATAGAGTACATGGAGTTGGCAAATTTGTAGTATGCCAACCTTTCCATATTAATAGCAAGGCACCTGAGAATAGAGCTTGAGCAACAAGTAGCCACCACTTACATCAAATATGAAACAAAATTTGCAAAACACAAGCAAACATTACAAAAATTAGAGGTTGCAAATTTTGAACTCGAGGTGGTTAAAGAAAGCTACCAGGGGCAGAAAGGTATTGCAACAAACTTGGCTCGATGGCTCACAAATTTTCAAGAATACAGAGACAAAGCCAGAGCCTACGAGGAGGAACAACAAGTGTTTACAGCTTGGTATGTCAAAGCAAATAAAATGTTTCCACGACTATCATGCGAATGGGAGGTGCCGAATCCATCAAACATCAGAACATTAGCATGAACAGCATAGGAACCCTGAACTGAAGAGGAGAAACTCTAGGCCATACTTCGATGCCATCAAATCCCAAGACCTAGAGTGCAAGACAAGGGAAAGGTACCCATGGAGGAGCCACCACCACTAGGAACTACATGAGTTCCACCCAATTTTGTTATTGTGTCTCAATTTTTCTCTAATTCCACACTGCAACATAAATCCATTCTAGTCAGTCAATAATCCCATACCTATCCACTGTGTAATCAATGGAGCTTGTTCTCACTTTCACTCAAGGATGAATTTTCATTCAATCGTGGGGGTATGATGAGTCATGAATTGTTGGCTGTGATATCGCACCCATGATATCACGTACACAATATCATGTATGTGATATCATAGCCTAGACGTGATATCATGTACGCGATATCGCAGCCTATCTCCTCATCTATAAATAAGAGGTAGGTGGATTTAGTTGGGAGTTTTTTAGTTTTACTGTTAAGGTAGGAACTTTTTGCCAGTTTTTTCCTCTCAACCCTTGATTGTAATTGTACGACATCCTTATTCGAGTATAATGTACTTGGACATGCACATGACCAACAATAAAGATCGAGATTACTTCATCATTGCAGCATCCACTTAGCTTAATTATTTAATTGTTATTGTTATTTATTGCTTTCTTAGTTAATATCTCTCTACCCTTATCTCCTAGTAACATGGAATGAGTACATCTTAATCATGAGCATTTAAGTGTGACTACTTGGTAACTCAGTAGCGTACCTAGGCCATGTGCTTGGTAATCCCAGTGGTAGTCGTGCATGAGGTCCAAGATGTGTATAGAGAATTAAGGAATGGATGCTCATCGCACTTAGGCTAGTTTAGATTCTCTCTCATCCTCTCTCTCCTTTCTTAGTTGATATTATTTTCCATCATACCCAAGAGTAGCATTAGTGTAGAAACACATCATACATCTCACTCTAGACTAAACCATACATGACAAAGCTAATACTAGTCTAGGTGGGAAGACAGCGAACTGTAATCTACAAGTAACTATCTAGATACCATAACTAGTTTGTCTGCAGAGGTCAACCGGATCGTGCATGAAACATTCATATTCGTATGGTTGAGTGTAGGGGTACCTCGCTACTCACCAACAACCGCTTAGCCAAAGTCAACGGGAGGAACATCGTTGTGTGGATAACTACCTGAGGTAGGTTCACCACCCTCATTTTTGCTTAAGACATGTGGAGCATCCTGGAACGACTTACCCTTCAAAGACTTATGAGGTCTCTCCTGTTGCAAGTCCCTTTAACGTTTTGCCTCTGTGGGATGGTATTCTCTCGAGTCATGATCTTGCACAATGTATTCTATGTATAATTGTGGCATGCCAATTTGTGTGAGAGCATGAAGAAGCATGCTTAGGACTGAATGATCGGGAGGTAACACTATGTTACCTTCTAAGTCTCACCAATGCAATTGTTCATCTTGATGGAAAATAAAAGTGAAGTCTAGTATATACTCATTAGGATGAATATATACCACTCGAACTTGTTGAGGGACTGGCGGATCAACGTCATGTGTATTATGCTGTCGACCGTTTCCTGTTTCAAACCTAGGCAGTGAGGTGCTTTTGTACGAAGAAGGAGACATACTTGTTTATTCAATGTGCAATGTATTCTTGTTTATTATTTTCTCAGTCAACCCTAAGGGTTTGTTCTAATGATGTAAATGATTTCCTAAGTTCTAATTAGCGCACAAACAACTAAGTCCCCAGCAACAGTGCCAATGATGAGCGATGAGGTACCCCTACGCTCAATCGTACGAATACGAGCGTTTCACGTGCAATTTGGTCAAATTCAAGGACTAAGTGCTTATGCACCCTTGTGGAATAAGGACAGGTTGATTGATTGTTGTTTTCCCAAGCTTACCTGTATGTCATGATTGTATGGTTAAGTAAGCTTAAGACATATGATTTTTATAACGTTTACGTTTTAATGTCCTGAGCTAGTAGGGAAGGAGAGAGGTAAC
Organism: Gnetum montanum; assembly: GCA_015680685.1. Classification (NCBI taxonomy): domain Eukaryota; kingdom Viridiplantae; phylum Streptophyta; class Gnetopsida; order Gnetales; family Gnetaceae; genus Gnetum; species Gnetum montanum. The sequence continues at coordinate 461,541 of MNCI01002813.1, forward strand.
TAAGTGACTAATTTAACTTAACTACTCATTAACTAAGTTCTAACTAATCCTAACACTAGCATCTGTTCCCACTTGCCGTACACATCCTGAACTAGTGCAACACTGCTGGGATTACCAAACACTAATCGTTATTGGGTTACCAAGCATTACACGCATGCTTGAAGTGGTCGTGCTTGTGTAATTTAACGATTTGCTTAATTGATCAAAATGAATTGTTGTGCTAATAACAAAATGTAAAGTGCATAAAATAAAATAAAATAAATGCATAAGAAAATAAAATAAAATAAATGCATAAGAAAACAAATCTCAAGTGCTGTAAGGATGAATCAAAGAGCTCATCTTTATTGCCGTACACAAGGTGTGCTCAGGTACACAATGGTCAAATAAAGATCCGTCCACACTTAAACCTCCTACTATGGGCACTTGAAAAATACTCTAACTTTCAAACAGACTACAAGAGTTTTGCTACTTCACTGCTAAAAACTTCCTCCCAATTGTGTGCATGGGCACTGTATTTATAGACTTGGGAGCAACTACTCTAATAATTAAAATAACTACTAAAGTAACCGCTAGAGTAACCACTCTAATAATTAGAATAATTGCTAGAGTAACCACACTAATAATTAGAATAATTGCTAAAGTAACCACTAGAGTAATCACTCTAATAATTAGAATAACTGCTAAAGTAACCGCTAGAGTAACCACTCTCATCAAACATATTTGTGGTGTTTCAAAATGATAGTCCTGATCCTACAAAATGTATTCATTGTGGAGATCCTAGATGCCCAATCTCTTAAGAGTTTTAAGCAGCATCCCATGAACAGATTGTAAGAGGCAACACAATGTTGTCCTGCATATCTTTCCACTGTAGCAGGTCATCCTGATGCAGGATGAAGGTGAAATTAGGCACAAACTCATCTGGATGAGTGTGTCCCACTTTGAATTCTTGGGGTGCTAGCGGTTTTAATTCATCATGCCTATGAGAAGAAGATATTTTGGATTAAAGATTAAAGAAAAATTCAATATGCTTAACTTATAATTATAATTATAATTATTATTTTTCGAATGATTGAGGCCTTAGGATTTGTTCTAACTAAATAATATTCACCAAGTCCTAGATAGCGCACATGTCAAACTACAAGTCATCAACAATGATGCTAATGATGAGCACTGAGTGGACCATACGCCCAACCATATGAATCACTAAACATTCATGCTTGATCCAGTTGAATTTCATGGACTTATAGCCTTCTAAGTACACTAGTCTCTGGGAAGTAGACTTAACCATTGCAATCATTGTCTTCCCAATTACACTTTTAAAATGCAAAGGTATGGTTAAGTGCAACTAAGGCATATGATTTCTATCATTTTTTACATTTTATGCTTTAAGTTGCCTAAGAATAAAGAATAAAGAATGAAAGGTATTTAATTAATCCTAACATAAGCATCCCTTCTCACTTGTCGTACACATCTTGAACATGTTTAACAGTACTAAGTTACCACATGTTAAGCGTTATTTGGATTACCAAGCACCAAGCATATTCTCAAAGCAGTCGTACTTATGTGCTTAATTAATTGCTATTTAATTTAGCTTAGTCTAGCTTAAATAATTACTTAATTACTTAAAACATTAAAGGAATTACTTAAAATATTAAATACATAAAGAAAATAATTAATCTATTTCAAAAAGCTGCAAGGTTTATCAAAAAGCTCATTTTTATTATCAAAAAGCTCATCTTTATTGCCACACACACTGTCGTGCTTAGGTGCAACAGTGCCTCGAATAAAGATTTGTACACTCTTTAACTCCTATTACTGGCACTTAGCAAAATATTCTAACTTCTGAATGACAAAACTACAAGAGCATCACTACAACTATCTAACTTATGCCATAAATGTAGTTTGTTAACACATATTTATAGGCAAAATAGGGAGCCCTATCAATGGATATGTGTCAATGGGTCAAACCCTACATCAATGACATTCCATCAATGTGGCCAACCAAACGATTCATCACTCTTTATCCTCTATGCTTTATTTACCTAGCTTGCAAATACACTCTTCATTGGGTAAATTGATTTAACAATTTGTCTCAACAAGGAGATGATAGAGAGCTCATTCTTGCTCTAGCAATTTGATTCCTTAAATGAAAAGGAATAACTCAGAGTAGATAGTTTTGAGGACTATATAACAAGCCTCCTCTACAAAAGATAGTTTTGATGACTTGTAGTTGAACATCATTGGCATCATTGCTGTTTCTAATACACAAGAATTGGCATGGGAGAACATGGGCGTTTTGAGCCTGCAGCAGGGCGATGGCGATGCTGATGAAAGCTGTTTTGCGTTATAAACAGCAGTGTAGGTTGCTGTTCCGCCTGCCTGCACAATCACTGAGCTCGGAGGGCTCGACTCCTGCATTTTGGCATAAACCTTCTGCAGCTCGCTTTGCACAATATTCATTATCTGGGCCGCCAGGCTTTCCTCGCTCTGTGGCGACTCCATTTGCTCCATTTGCTCTTGCTTCAGTCAGAAGCACATTGAGGGAAGACGTTATATGAGCACTGCAAATACAGTGATGGGAACAAGTTCCTCCTCAAGGAGCACCAGAGGTATGAAAATCTTGAAATCTTAATTATGCATAAGAATGCAAGTTCTTGGGTTAGGACTCTGTAAATTGCTAAAGCTGTCTTGATTATGCCGTTTTAGAGGCGCTGGGCAGGAAAGCCTCGACGACGGTTATGGCTGTTGAGCTTGTCATCGTGAATGAGGTTGTTCGTAAAGTTTCTGCTTTTGTAGCGTTTATCTGCTGAAGTAAAACAAATTTTACGTGCTTATTTAAGGTCAGTGAAGGCCGAGCAGTTATCACATACGCAGTACATCTTTCCACAACTTTCTGGTTGTTAAACTCAACCAACGAATGTGCGATAACAAAACCAAACTGATCAAAAATGCAATAGTGGCTAATTGAATCGTGGCAAGATCCACATCTTGCCAGAGGAAAAAAGCAACAGAACTTAACACAGGGTATAGAAATATGATAAATGTCAGGATCCAAGATTTTCTCACCAAAAACCTCCACAAGAAAACGAGCCCGTTTCAAAACGAGTAAATCTATTTCTCTCACCAATGATGAGCTTTCTGCCCAGAAGCCTAGAAATGAATTTCATAACATTGTGGCAATCCCTGCACATTCGCTGATTATTTAGGACATGCAGAGTGGTCCCTGGAGGCGTGCTCACGTGCCCAAAGCATACCGCTAGCCTCCTCTCCCTGCTCATTCTGGGCATACCCTGCAATCATGGAAGNCACATTAGAACATGCTGCTGAATAGACTGGATCTTTTTCCATCTGTTTATAGATCCAGTCAAGTACATTATAAATCTCAGTTGCCGTTGGATGTGATCTATCATCGACTACGAAAGAATGAACCTTATTCTTAACCTCTATCTTGCTGAGCCCTGCCTCCTTTTTAATGTCTCTTTCTTTCATCATCATTCTGATCTTGGCAAACTCTTCATGTCTCCCAGCTTTAACATAGATATTCCAAAAAGTGACATAAGGTCCTGCCATAGCTGCCTCGAGCTTGAGCAGACGCTCTGCTGCATATTCAGCCGTTGCCAGATTTCCATGAAATTGACAAGCACTGAGCAATGATCCCCAAATGCTAACAGTGGTTCAATGGGCGTTGAATTTACTAACTTCTTTGCCTCTTCTAGCATCCCTGCACGGCCTAGCAGATCCACCATGTAACAATAATTCTCTGCTCTGGCTTTCTGCATTACATCAAAATAGAACCGGCCCAGCTCAACAAGCCCTGCACAACTGCATGCAGAAAGAACACTAGCAAAAGTGACAGCGTTGGGATTCTGCCCTTGCTTCATCATGAGTTTAAACAACTGAATAGCTTCAATTCCACGCCCATGCTGGGCATACCAACCAATCAGGGAGTTCCATGAAACCACGTTTCTGCCAGGCATCTCATCAAACATCAACTGTGCATTTTCAATGTTGCCACATTCCGCGTACATAGTGATCAGAGAATTGCAGATAAACCCATCCAATGAAAACCCTAATTTTATTACAGAGCCATGGATTTGCATCCCCTGCACAAGGGTCCGGGCACAGCCGCAGCCATCGATGACTGTGGCAAAAGTCCAGTCGTCAGGCTTGATACTCAAGCTTCTCATCTCCATAAAAAGCTTCAACGCCTCCTCTCCCTGCTCATTCTGGGCATACCCTGCAATCATGGAAGTCCACGAAAACATGTTTCGCTTGGGCATCATATTGAATACGTATCTTGCCTTGTCGAGCCTTTTGCAGTGAGCGTACCCGGAAATCATTGCATTCCATGAGACCTCATCACGATCCGGCATACTCTGGAACAGTTTTTCTAATTTGAAAGGGACCCAAATCCATTCAATCAAAACTCCAGACCAAAAATCCAGAATCTTAAAAGCATATCCATCAAAATACAAAACTTCTGGGGAAAAACGGAAACAGAAAGAAAGGAAAAGCTAAACTCATAAGTCTCACACGAAAAATACAAAAAAGAAAAAACACCGCAACCTGCTTCATCCATAATTCCTTTCTGGGCATATGCTGCAACAATAGCGTTCCAGGAAACCGTATCTCTGTTAGGCATGCAATCAAACAGATGACGAGCTGTAACCAGGTCTCCTCGTTTACCAAAGCCATTAACCAGAACTGTGTATGTGACGGCATTACGGACAGGCATGGCTTCAAAAAGCTGCAGGACCTCTTCTATGCGATCCAGACAAACATATCCTTGGATCAAAGCAGCCCAGGACACTAAATTTCTTTCCGGCATTTCGTCAAACAGCTGACGAGCCTCATCTAACATCATATGGCGAGAATAGCAAGACACTCATGATGATGAGCATATGCCAATGATGTCAATGATGTCCGTCGTCGAGGCTTTCCTGCCCAGCGCGTCTAAAACGGCATAACCAAGACAGCTTCAACAATTTACAGAGTCCTACCCCAAGAACTTGCATTCTTATGCATAATTAAGATTTCAAGATTTTCGCACCTCTGGTGCTCCTTGAGGAAGAACTTGTTCCCATCACTGTATTTGCAGTGCTCATATAACGTCTTCCCTCAATGTGCTTCTGACTGAAGCAAGAGCAAATGGAGCAAATGGAGTCGCCACAGAGGGAAGAAAGCCTGGAGGCCCAGATAATGAATATTGTGCAAAGCGAGCTGCAGAAGGTTTATGCCAAAATGCAGGAGTCGAGCCCTCCGAGCTCAGTGATTGTGCAGGCAGGCAGAACAGCAACCTACACTGCTGTTTATAACGCAAAACAGCTTTCATCAGCATGGCCATCGCCCTGCTGCAGGCTCAAAACGCCCATGTTCTCATGAATCCCCATGAACCCTAAACCCTAAACGCCCTGCGCTGATAATCATGGTTCTGGTTAGTTGTGTGGCCATCGCTTCTGTCAAGTCCTTTGTGGCACAGGTGAAGCCTCTGAGCGCCGACGGTAGCCACAATTCTTCCCTGCACAAGCATTTTCTTGGTGGACATTCCATTGTTTGGAGTTGATTTCAGAGTTCCCAAAAAGTATCAGGAATTGTTCCTCCAGGGCTACAGAAAAATGGGTGCCATTGTGGACTAATTTTTTGTTTGCGGATTCAAGTAAACCCATCAACAAAAGTGACGATGATCTTGCAACTGATAGGACCAACAATGATCCTGCAACCTTTTCTAGGCATGATCGATTTTCTGGACCAACAGCATGTGCTACTTGCTGCTGGGTCCTGCAGGGCCACGGGGAGACCTCTTGGGTGGAATCTCAAGAAGGCGCATCAGGAGTTGACAAGGAAATTGAAGAGGATAATGAGGACGGACTCACTGTTCCTGTAGAAGTCGTCAAGGATGAACAAGATGTGGTTTCAGAGAAATATGTCGCAATTACTGAATCTGAGGGTCTGGAAAACGGAGGAACAGAGGGAGCCTCTGTTACGTCTGGTAACATTTGGTTAGATCTTTTCCAAGTAGCTGTTTTAGTCTGTTATTCTGGGAGTTTGTCTGTTTCTTAGCGGGGGTTTGCGGAAACATAAGCAGAGGAGATGGATAAACACTGCCACTCAGCCCGATCGCATGGATAAGACGTCACACCTTCTGAAATGGTGCACATGCCTCTTGGGAGCTTTATCGATTATGATTGGTAGCCAAGTATAATTGATGTCCCATTTTAGTATGTTCTGTTCAATTGTCAAATGAATTTCAAATATTTCGTTCATGTGCGATGAATTCCAAAATCTTGTGAGATTAATTAGATGCATTTTTTAAAAATTTTCTTTTCTGGCCAGTTCATTCACTTGTTTATTTGGTTTAGTTTTGGTGTATTTGCTGTCAGAAGTCAAAACTTAAGCACGTTTTTTAAGCTTTCTGAGGGATCACAGCAAGAATATACATCCGTTTGTTTTACGACAACCATTTTTTAATTCGAGTCCGTTTACTGGATTCATTTATTTTGTTGTCCGTTCTAGTTTTGGTATAACTGATAGATTTCAGCAGACAGCAGTTTTTTCTTATATTTTCTATCAATGGTTTTTTTATAAGAGTAGGTTTATTCATTTCTCTTCCCGGCTATGTTCAGGGATCCAGGAATCATAAAACAACTCCAGTCAGGAGATCTAGCCAATCTCCAGCAGCGATTGCCAGAGCAAGGCGAATGTATCTTGAAGTATGAGATTGTGCGGTTCGTTACGTATTAATGTGACTCGGATGTGTTCGATATGCGTCTTTGTTCTAGCTGACGATGTCTGAATTACACATTCGTCAAATGTGTGAAGCGTAGACACACAGGTTCTTGAAACATTTTGTATTGACTATGCTTTAAACTAGCTCTATGAACTGATGTGGTGTTGGACAATGGTCCTAGCTAATGTAGTAGAGATATTTCGTAGAACTAGATTTTAGTTTTAAATACTAGTTCTACAAGCTTCTTTTATGAGATGATAGTAGTGAAGTGATGTCATAGCCCATAAAGCTTCTTAGGAGAGCAACTTTTCACCTCTAGAGCTTATGTGGCAAAGCTTGTACATAGAACTATTTTTTAGATCTACAAACTACTTCTACAATCTATGAAGCTAATGTGATAAGGTGGATCTTCCTATTTGACATCGATTGTAGAGCCTCATTAGAATTCATTCATAGAATCTTTATCTATGCTATGAAATTTTTCTATAAAGGAGATGATGTGGTAAGGGCAACTATATACTTTTATTTTCTAGGTCTACTAATTTCTTCTACAAGCTAATGAAGCTACTGTTATAAAGCTTACTTTGTAGAGTTGTTATTTGGTTCTACAAAGCTCCTCTATGAGTTGACATGGCAAAGCACTAATGTGGCAGAGCTTATTTTTGTAGAGATTAAATTTAGCTCTATGAACATTGCTCCATTCCCAAAGTAGACTTTACATGATGAGGACGTAGTAGAGCTCCCTTTTAGAGGGGAAATCTAGCTATAGGAACCAACGCTACATGCTAACATGACATGTCACTAACATGGCATGATGCGCTAAACTGTACTGATGTGAAACATCATGATGTTGCATTGTTAACATGATGCTATTGATGTGATAGTCTAAATGTTGAGGATTAGAATTTATATAATTGCTATTGCAATAATGTTGATGTGGTAGAGTACACTCATAGAATAGAAATTTGGTTCTACGAACTTGCTATACAAGAGAGTTGAACTAGCAGAAGATGACATGATTTGTAGAGCTTCCTTGTAAAATCATTTTTTGGCCTTACATGTATAGCTTACCTTGGGAGCCTACATGAAAGGGCCATTTTGTAGAACTACTTTTAGCTTTGCAAACTTCTTCCATAAGCTAACATGGTAGAGATCCTTCATAGAGGGGAAATCTAACTCTACATGCTAATGTGACATTCTATTAACATGGTAGATCTTCTTTCAATTCTTTTTGTGGAACCAAAAATAGTTTTATGAATTAACTCTATATGTTGAGCTAGATGAAAGAGCTATTACACATATGCTTTTATTTAAGATTGACCAAACTAAGATGATTTAATAAAATCAATATGAGCTACCTAAAAGCTAAGTTGGTAGAATGAATTGGGCTAACTAAAGCAAATAATAAGATTTTAAATACCAACTCTAAATGATGATTGATGAGTGGCGAGGTACCCCTACACTCAACCATACNATGAAAGATAGGATCAGAGATCAAACCCAAGTGAAATGATGAACTCCACAAAGAACTAGAATTTGCAACAAAGCTCAAAGCTTGCCACCAGTCTTCCCTTTTTATATTCATGTAGAGCTTGCTTCCAGATGAATTGGTGTAACGAAACTTGCTCACTATCATTGCATGGGTAACTATTATCTAAAATTCATAGAAATATTTCTAATAAATCAAGCTCCATTACTATTCCATAAGTTCTTCCACTAGAACTTGCAAATCTCTCTTTTAGTAGATGTTCTTTCAATCCATGAGCTTTTACTTTTTAACATTAATTGTGAAATCCCATTTTCCAAAAATTTGAGCTTAAATCTTAAGATGAAAACCAAAAATTACATTTTGTACTGGAGCTTTCTTTACCTTTAATTTTGAGCCCTAAATCATTTCTAGAATACTGAGTCTCTTTTCATGAAAACATTAAGCTCAATAAACCATTGAAAAAATTAGATTAACGCCTACTCCATTTACAATACAAATATGATAACAATACCCTTTTTACTTTTTTTTTATTCATATCTTTCTACAATGATAGTATCTCTTCTTGCTTGAGCATCTATTGGTTGATATGACCTTATCATATTTTTTGTAATCTAATATTCTTCTTGTGTGTGGCCAAGACTTGATTTGAGTAGAGCTACTTAAAGGATAGATAGTGTTGAATAATCGAGTAATAAGATAATGTTACCTTATAAGTCTCTTCATCTTAAATATTCATCCTAGTAAAAAGTGAATTTAAAATTTGAATAATAAGAGTTAGCATGAGCATATGATACTCTAGTTTTCATTAGTCTCCTCCAATATTTTTCAATATAATATTTGTCATTACTTTCATTAATGTTAATAACATGTGAAGATTTCACTTGATGTGAAAAAGCCATTTTTAAGTCTATTAATGCACAAGTGTATGTTTTTAGAACTTATTTAAAGTGTGAAAGATAAGATTAATAATACTTAATACAACACATAATGTTAAAATTAACTAACTAGCAAACATTCTCAACAATGACGTCAATGATGAATATTAGAGAATTCCAAAACATAACCATATAATTTACAAGTGTTCATACAGAACTATATTGTAATCCATTAATGGATAATGTAAGTATACTAATGAGTTGACAATAAGTTCATGATCATTATCTTCTTACTAGATTTAGTGAAGTGAAAACAAACTACAAGAATTTTACTGAGGATTAACAAAAATGTATCCCTTGACATGATGATGGGCTTGTTTTTATATTCATGGTTGATGAGCGACGAGGTACCCCTATGCTCAACCATACAAATCACAAGTGTTCACGCATGATCCGATCAAATTATATGGATGGGACTAGTTGTGGTATCTAGATCATTATGCTTTGATCGTAGTTCACTATCTTCCCACTTGGACTAGTGGTAGCTTTGTCATGTATGGTTTAGTTCAAAGTAAGGCATATGGTGTTGTCTAATTTCTACACTACTCTTGATGACAATAAAGAGATGAACTAATTAAACTAATGAATAATGGAAAATGCAATCTAACTAGCTTATGGTGATGAGTATCCACACTTAGTCATCCATACAAGTCGTAGACTTTGTGAGGCTACTTCTGGGATTGCCAAGTGTACGTCACTGGTGGTGCCAAATGATACACTTCTAGATTACCAAGTACTTCCACTTAAATGCTCATGATTAAGGCATACTCATTCTGCTTAATAACAAGAATAGTAAGTAATAATAAATGAAAATTTTTAACTAAGAAAAGAATTAAATAATTAAAGCAAAAATATTAATCTAAGTGGATGTTACAATGATGGGAGTAATCTTGATCTTTATTACTAGTCATGTAATGTGTCTAAGTACGTCACACCCAAACAAAGGGGTCATACGATTACTAACATCATGCTATGGGCATGCACTAGGAATAATAGACTTAAAAGAGAAGAAACTAAAAATTAAAACTAATTCCTATGCTCTACATGCTAGCTCATCTAGGAGTGTAAGTGTAGTATTTATAGGTAAGACCCAAGTGAGGCAACATTGGGTATCTGACATTGCTTATTAGCCCCAACATTAGGTATGTGATGTTAGGACTCTGATGTCATGTATCCAACATCATACCCCCATGATTGAATGAAAACTTTTCCTCATGTTAAGAAAATATGAGGAACAAGTTCTTTACAAAATATTCAGTAGGTATGGGATTATTGACTAACTCTAATAATGGACAAAATAACTAACTCCTCAAATGCTGTAGTGGTGTAGTAAAAAAATGGAACACATTATTACAAAATAAAAAAAAAACAAGATTGGTAAGCTCATGTAGTATTTGGAAGCGATGTCTCTTCCATTAGTTGCTTCCCTTTGTTGCCAGACCATTAAAACTTATATTAATTGAGCATATCCTGTAACATTTCTTCCTCCATCCTAGGGTCATGCAGCATCCAGGTTGCTGTGCTAATGTGTGCTAGTGCTAGTACATCCTAAGGACATGACAATTGTAGAAACATTTGATTTTCTTTTACTTACCATGTTGCAAACTACCATCGTTCTTCTCAAAATTTGTAGCTTTATCTTTGAGCTCATGATAATCCATCAACCTATGAGCTAGGTTTGAGGCTACATCTTTTTGTCCCTAATAACTAGCATTGACCACCTCCAACTCTGAGTTTTCCACTTGCAACTTTTGCAAAGCATATTTTTGATCTACAAACTCTTTCTCACACAATGCATAGGTGGTCACCACTTGTTTTTGTAGCTCACTTTGAGGATACCTACTGTTAACATGGCAAGGTTCACATAGCTAAGGTTAGCCAGTTCCTTGTTTTTGACTTCCACTTGTTGGACTATGGCATAATTGTCTAAGATGGCCTACCATTTAGAATTGTACAACGACAAGGAGCTAATGCGGGCCTTGGCCATCTTGGTTTTCTTCTTATTAATTTCCTTATACATGCAAGCTTGGTAACAAAAGTGTTCTTTTAATTTTTCATGCTTTTTGGCTTCATTCTACCATGTGTTGATCTCGATTGCTAACTTTTGGTGAATAGCACATACCTCCACCATGGAGAGGGTTTTATTTTCCTATGCTAATCTACTCATATCCTAGTCAACCCTCATCAATTGTTCTTGCAACTGGTGGAAACTTTCTTCTAAGATGTTTTTTTATTTTTCCACAGTGGTCAACTAGGAATTTTCTACTGTGAGCTACTTATTTTCTTCTTGAATGGTAGTTAGTGCATTTTTATACACATGAGATTGCACATTTATCATAGGGGCATTCCAAACCATCATCTCCTTCTCCTACTCTGCAACTACTCTCTCTTTTACCAACTTGGCAAGCTCTTCTATCTTTAACTACTATAGTTTATCTAGTGTGAAAAAATAGGTAGGATCCCATCATTCAAGGCACAGGGCAGCCAAATTTTCTTATAATATTTGTACCTTCACTTCTGCATGTTCTGCCCTGACCTCCATCATGACCAACTTTCCTTTGGTGGTGATGAGGTTTGACTGTGCTACAGTGACATTACTAGGAATGTCAAATAGAGTGGTCATTACTTGACCTGTCTATAGGAAGTGATCAAGCACATCCTCATGCACCACAAGAGTCATTAAGGTCTTGGACAGCGTTTGTGAATCTCTAGTTCCAACCAAATCATTCAAAGGAAAAACAAGAACAATGAATGACTCCTTAATGTGATTGGTGATCACCTCTACTACACACACTGCATCCTCATGTTGTAGCACTAGGACTATGTGCCTTCTCTAGTTTCCAATGTGACTTGAAAGGATGCAACATTTCTAAAGATCTGGTTTGATCATAGGAATCCCCCTCCTCCTTACTTAATTAAGATCTCTCCCCTTATTGAAGTAACTAATATAGTGGTCTGTATAGGGTCATCCATAAGCTGGAAGAGATTGGCATCATCCTTGCTTTCTCAATTGATGATTTTAGCAATTCTTTATAGGTGGCTCATCGATGGTCTATAGTATTATGGTGATGGTGGTGGAGCCTATAATTGTGGACACTGCTTAGGCTCTTATTGCATTTTTTCTTTTGGTTCTACCTCCTTTTTAGCTTCTTGCTCCTCACTAGAATCTTTTCTTAGTGCTACGATTTTTAGGAGCTTTGTGAAGAAGGCATGCTGAGCCTTCTTAAGGATATCCTTGGTATATCCCAAGATTCTAGCATGCTTGCATAGCTTTCTGATTAGACATGGAAATGAACATGTTGGTCTTCTTAACTTCATTTCTTCAAACTAACATTGGATTTCTATGAAGTAATATTGGGGAAAGTTGATTGCAAATTTTCCTATTAAAATGGCACTTTCCTTAGCTACACAAGTTAAGATTCATTTGAGCCCTTTGGTAGGAAATAGGTGGTACATCCCAATCTTAAAGTAGGTTCTCTCTTCCAAAGTCATTTCATGGTATGACTTGTCCTCTTTACCATAGGTCCGTTTCAACCATAATTTCTTTGTTTTAAGGTTAGATTTGGTGGATAGATGAGCCACCTTGGCCCCTTCATTGGGCAAGTTGAGAGCTATAGTTATGTCTTTGATAATGTAAGATACATTCACCCTACAGATATTAATAGTGGTGTCCTCATCTTTGTTATGCTAGAATTGATAAAATTGACCTAGGTACCATTCACCATTGTCGAATAAGATAGGCCACAATGGGGACGATTTGAGTTGTATCCACACTACTTCTAGAGAAAAATCCACAAAGGGGCTGAAGTTCATTTCCAAAATGATTTAAGCCAATGTGGATTTCTTCAAGGTGGTAGCAAGGCAGTTAGGGGGCAATGTGAGACATTGTCCTTGTTTGGGGATCGGTACTTCTTCCACTTCATCTTAGGTTGATTACCTAGTAGCAGGGGCCTCTTGATGGATACTAAAAGATTGGGCCTCCTATTTAGCATGCTCCTCATGTTCTCCTTGTTGGCCATGGCCACCACATGGATGTTTAATGACTCTCCGTGAGGGTTCACCTTGAGCACCTCTTTTTCGAGCCATCTGCAACCAAGTAAAAACCAGGTGTTACCAAGGTTATGTTTATTATCATTAATTAATTGATACCCTATTCATAACCTTAGTTCATTAAGCTCATAATGCATATGATTGCAGGGTTATGAAAAGTCTCAAAAAAAAAATCCCCCAAAAAGTGTTTATCTCTTTCTATGACCCACTACAACTAGTTCCTTTTTCATTACTTGTGGCTTAAAATAATGGTTATGGCCCAATGTGTTACAAAAATTGGACATCTGGCTTAATCATTAGTGATTTTGCATTATAATTTCAAAGGTTTTTTTAACATCCTTACTTTTATGATACCTTCTAGGTGATAGAAAATTTTAGCAAACAAATATAAAGTTTGCACGCAAGCACCCCCCATGACTAAGTTGAACACTTTTGGTTTAGATAGATTCGTATGACACCAAAATTAGAGTGTTAAAGAGCTAGATATCGCAAGTGGAAGGCTTAAAGCTCTAAGTTATGGAAAAAAATCTCAATAAATACCCTAGTAGAAAATGAGAGAAATGAAGTTCGTGTTACATGGGGATCAACTATATATACCTTTTTTAGATCAAATGTCATGTATGTGATGCTAGGTCAGACCTAATGTTGGGTACATGACATTGAGGTCCAAAATCCCAATTTTTATGGAGGCAAACAACATGAAAACTAAAGCTGTGGGTTTTTTTGGAGGGTTGGAAGTTAAATTTTATAGTTTGTGTAGCAATCGAAAATGTTGGTGGCTGGAAACACCGAGAGGTTGTGGGTGAACAGTTTAACCTCAGATCTATGCAAGGGCCGTGCTAGATAAAATGGAAATGGGGCACCCTGAATAGTCTGGTTGATCAGATAGGGACTTAATTGGTGTAACTTAACCTTTCGTGAACATTGTTTTAAATGCGAAAATGCATGAGGTAAAACTGATAATCAATTTATGTGGGAACAAAGGAAATAATGCCAAATAGGGATAACAATAAACAGATAATAGAATAAACTTGGGTAAGTTAATGCACTGCCATAAGGTTGCAGGTTCGATTCTTTGTTTGCTTGAATATTGTATGACAAGTTACACAACACCAGAGGTGCACAGAGAATTCAAGAGTAACCAAGTTGCTCAAAATGTGCCAACAGTACTCTTCAATGTGAACTTCAATGTGAACTTAAAAGCTAATAATGCAAAATGCCAAATAGCCAAATGCTCTCGCCAATGCCAAAGAAAGCCAACCAAATTTTTTTACCAACCAATAAAAATTGTAATGCTAATGCCAGAAATGCCAACCCCAAGACAGCTAACCCTTTGAGCATTTTTTCCTAGGATATTTATGGGGCCAGGTGCAAGAGAGAAACACAATTTAGGCGCCACCTGTCCTAGACCCCATAAGATGCTTACATGATCGTATTGCGTAGATGTACAAAATCAATCATGGGCTTGCTACATTGCAATCATTTTGTCAAGACTGGGGATGCTGGAATCAGGTGAGCTAACAGTGCAAGTAGAAATGAAGTAGCATAGCTGCTTGCTATGTTGTGCTATGCTATGTAGCATAGCACATCATCATAGCATAACTGCTTGCTACGCTATGTAGTGTAGCATAGCGTATCCACTGATTTAAATAGAAAACTTGCTTGGAGTTACTAGCTTTTGCTAATAGTTTTGATGCATGCCGAGCTAACCTTTGGAGCATTTTTTTATGCACATCTTTGCTACGCTATGCTATGCTATGTAGCGTAGCATAGTGTAATAGCCAATATAACTTGCATTTTGTCAAATCCTTGGAGCTTCATAAGGAAACCTTGTTTGTGATTCAAGAGTTAATAGAAAAAAGGTAATTTTGGAAGCCATAATGCTATCAGATGTAATATTTTTTGCCGAAGTGGCTTGGTAGAGGAATCTTTGCATGTTTCGCTTTTGCTACTCTATGCTACACTATGTAGCGTAACATAGCATGGCACCATGTGTTGGTAGAATTTTGACTTTTCCTTGTGTGAACATCTGGCTAAAACATGTATTTTGATACTTGATTGATTTTTTGAAGGCTCTCTATGCTGTATAGTGTAGCATAGTGTAGTAGACTTCTCCACTAGAAAATTTGCCAAATTGTTTTACCCATCCTGAGCACCATTGACAACTCTTAGCATAGTTTTTGGTTAGACTGACAGCCAGGAGAATTGTCTAGATGGGCAAGTTAGAGAGTCCATCAGGCCTACTAGAATGGATAGTTTAAACTCAGTGCATTCATTTCCTATCAAACTATCATGAGGTTACACTTGTGGAAATTCTTGCCTCAGTTCCAAGACCCTGGTGAAGTAAGAGTGTCTCAAAATTTTATGGTGTTTCAATGGCCCCTCTTTGTCAACATTTAGAGGATGGGCCTTAGAGATGCTGACAAAGAATATGAAACACTAAAAAAGATAAGACACTAATATCACTCTTCAGTGATTGTGGAGATGTTACTTAGCTATGCTTGAGAGTGCTAGGATAGTCATGTAGGGAAGAGGGAAAGGGTGGAGATGGGAAGAAAGTTTTAGGAAGGGAAAGAAGTAGCAATGTGGTCCCTCGTCAGAGTGCTTGTGAGGGAGTTGATATGCATGGGCATATTTTCCTTTGTAGGCTTCTAATGTCTCGTTGGAATTCTTAGAGATGATCATTGCAAAACAGTTGATGTGCCATTTGTTTTTGGGCACTTTTTTTTGTGTGAGCTTTTGATATTTTACACTTTTCTTTTGTTATTTTGCCATTTTCATTTACAGACAACCTTGTTGTTGTAGGATAGGTGTTTCTTTCCTAGGATGAGTTGCGTTACATTCACGTGGGGCTTTAACCTACCTATAGATGCTTTCCATGTAGTGAGTTGCGTTACGTGCATCATGGACTTTATGGTTGAGCATATGGGAATTCTTTACAGGCATCAGGAAAATTCATAAAAGAGAGGTGTGATAGGGAGAAATGCAGGTGTAAGGAATAAGGCAAAGGAGGTTAAGGGGAAGGATAGGATGTGCACTCCCAAGTAGCCAAGCCAGTAAGGACAACCACCTTGGAACGATGTAGTGTCTTATCACCTTGGCGAAACACACCTCTAACCAATGCCCCTTTGACACCTATCCTGCAAACACAACAGAGAGAAAACTAGAAGAAACAACCATCAAGAAAAATGAAGGCGAAGGTCTTACTTTCTTTGGAAACTGTTGGGGAAATGGACGTTGTTGCTGAGGTATTTGACATCCAAACCAGAAAGGCTAGCAGCGGTTCTGGTAGCATCTACATGAAGGAGTTGGAACCAAGGAGGCTAGGAGTTACTATGATGCGAGTGCTTAGGAATCCCTACCCAAGGTAAACATTATGCAGTTCAGCTATGAGATGGGCTACCCAATATTTTAACATCTTTTGGGCTTGGGTGATGGTGGGGGCTAATGAGTAGCAACTCAGTGGTTGGGCCACAATAGTGCTAGGGTTCTAGCAGCAGGCATTGACTCTGGAAGTTACTGCTAGGGCAACCAACCATGGTGGCTGTAGCTCTGTAAGGTCAACAAGATGTTAGAAGACATCTCTAGAAGATCAGAAAGATACTAGAGGTAATGGAATTGCACATATTCTAGAGGGTGTTTTCTTGGCATTGTGAACTACATTTTGGAACTGCAACGTCTCACCCCATGTCAGAACTATGCATGCTTGCTTGTTTGAATGGTTGTGGATGTATGCTAAGGACATCATGCCATGAACCCAGTTTAAGGTCCTAGTAGACCATTTGATATGTTGGTTTATGGTCCCAACAGACTGTGATGTGCTAGTTTAAGGTCTTAGTAGATCATTATGCTAGTTTATTATTGTAGTGGATAGTGGATGTGCTAGTTTAAGGTCTTAGCTAACCATCTGTGCTAGTTTTAAGTCATAGTGGATGAACTTTGCTAGTTTTACATTGTAGTGGATGATCTGTGCCATTTTATATTCATGGTGGACCATGCTAGTTTTTAGTCGTGACAGACAACCTTTTCTAGTTTTATGTCCTAGCAGACGAACTTTGCTAGTTTTATGTCATAGTGGACGTTTTGCTTACCTTGCTCATGCATCAAATGTAGTATGGCTTAAGATGTGAATGATTCACAGGATTTGTGAACACTTTTCTATCCATGTTTGCCAATTTGAAGGACCTATTCTCATAGGCTTTTATGATCATGAATGGACCTTCCCAGTTCACTGAGAATTTGTTCACATGTTCACAGATAGCCTTAAGAATGAGGTCTCCCTTCTTTATTGGCCATTGATGTGGGTTTGCATGATGCTTCTACTTTTTCCTATCTTGATAGCGCTCGATGCGACCTAACATTTGTGCATGCTCCTACTCTATGGAGTTGAGGTTGATGATTCTTGACTTGTTGTTTTGGGCTTCGTTCACAATGTTTCACAGGATCGTTCAAAGCGATGGTACCTACAACTCAAGAGGCAACACCACTTCAGATCCGTAAACAAGGCTATAAGGTGTCTTACCTGCCACCATTTTGCATGTCATCATGTAAGCCCAAAGCACATAGAGGATTTGCTTATGCCATCACCTCTTGCTGTTGTTAAGCATTTTCTTGAGAAAGTTGATGATGGCTTTGTTCGTAGCTTCTACCTGTCCATTTTCCTGCAGGTAGTATGGTGAGGAGAATGATTGCCTAATGCCAAAGTTGTTGCAAAAGGTTTTGGTTTCCATAGTACTAAATTGTGGTCCATTGTTGGTCACAATGGTCATGGGAAGCCCAAACCTTATCATGATGTTATCTAATATAAAGTGGTAAACCAGTTGAGATGTAATCTTCCTAAGGGGAATAGCCTCCACCCACTTTGTAAAGTACTTAGTGGTGGTGATGATGAAACTATGACCTGCAGAAGACTTAGGTGTGATAGGTCCTACAATGTCTAGTCCCCATCATTGGAATGGCCACGTGATCTGTGTTGGGTGCAACTCAATTGGTGAAACGTGTATAAGATTTGCATATCATTGGCA
The DNA here is from genome assembly GCA_015680685.1 of Gnetum montanum. NCBI lineage: Eukaryota > Viridiplantae > Streptophyta > Gnetopsida > Gnetales > Gnetaceae > Gnetum > Gnetum montanum. The sequence goes on from MNCI01002813.1 coordinate 479,766, forward strand.
CGTATCACAAGTCTTAACTTTGGCTAGGTAATTGTGCTTCATGTGAGGCTAGTGGTACCCTAGGCATATGATTTTTTCTGCCATGGCCCTAGGTGCTATGTGTCCACCACACAATCCCTTGTGTACCTCATTAATGACCTTTTTCGCTTGCTCCTCATTTACGCATGCCAACAATATCCCATCAAAGGTGCATTTGCACAAGGCGTTGTCTCCCATAAGTACATATTACCGAGCACGTTTGCGGATCACATCCCTTTGGGTAGATGCCAATCCACGTGGGGGTTCACCATGTTGTAGATAGGTTTTAATGTTCTCTTACCACTCTTGGGTATCTGCAGCACTTATAGAAGCTATGTATACCTCTTGAGTGATAGGCTCTATACACTTGGTTATCGAAGTGGGAAAATTTACAAATAGGTGTGGTGGCACATTTAATGTTAGGATGGCCAAGGCATCTACTACAATGTTCTCATTGTGTGGCATGTGTTGAACATCTATTATTGCAAACTGTTTAAGAAAACTTTTGGCTAGGTCACAATAGGGCTGTAGATGCGTAGCTTTGTAGGGATAGACCTCAGTGATTTGATTCACAATGAGTTGTGAATCACCGCAAATCACCAAGTGTTGAATTTTTAATGCTTGGGATGCTAAGAGGCCCATGAGGAGTCCTTCATACTCTTCCATGTTGATTGTACAAAGGAACAAAAAATGACATGTAAATGGTTGAATGTCCCCAGAGGGGAAAGTAATGATAGTCACTGCACTATCACCACATGTAGTCAAGGCACTCTCAAAGTGTAAAGTAGCTTTAAGATGTGATGGGATAATGTTGTTAGTGCTAACGTGCTCATCAGGGAATTTTGCTATAGCTATAGGTTTACCTTTCATTGATGATTGGCTCACATAATGCAAATCGAACTCTACGGTTATGGCTTTCTAGTGGGCTATCCTACTGCTTTCATATAGATTGTTCATGATAGCCTGGAGTACATTGCTTTTTCAAATGATGTTAACTCTATTATGAAATAGATAATGCCTCCACTTCTTTAATGCAAACACTAAGGCAAGGGAATTTCTCTCCACCTCATTGTATTTTGCCTCATATGCTATCAATGCATGACTTAGATAATACGTTGGAATCTCACATTTGTCATCTCATTTTTGACATAATAGTGCCATGATATATGCATCTAAGGTGGCAAGGTATATGTAGAAAGGCTTATCCCTCTATGATGGGTAAATAGTCAAGAGATGTAAAAGCTTTTTCTTTAGATCATCGAAGGCTTGTTGGCATTGTGTTGTCCATTCGAAGTTAATCCCTTTCTTTAGTAAGTGTTGCATGGGGTGTAACTTGTCAGTAAACTTTGCTCTAAACCTTCTAATGAATGGTACCCTACCTTGTAATCCACATATTTCTTTAAGATTTGTAGGGGGTTATAGATTAGTGATGGCCTTGACTTTGTCAAGGTTCACTCATATTCCAGCCTTTGATACTACAAACCCTAACATGCATTCAATTTTCACCCTGAAGACACCTTTTTGGATTGAGGCATAAGTCATGCATTTGGAAACATTTGAGGACTACACCTAGATTATTGGGATGATTAGCAACCACTTTAGACTTGACTGCTATGTCATCCACATAGTCATTTAGTGTTTCTAGGATGTAATCGCTAAAGATATATGTTATGGCTCTTTGGTAGGTTGCTCCAATGTTTTTGAGCTCAAAAGGCATCATGGTATAGCAGTAGGTATCCCATGGGGTCATTAAAGTTGTTGTTAACTGATGCTATGGGTTGATATGAATTTGGTTGTCACTAGAGAAACTTTCCATGAAGGATAATAGAGCATGACCAATCATAGTATCAATGAGTTGATCAATACTTGACAATGGAAATTCATCCTTGATTGTTGCTTTGTTTAGATCCCAGAAGTTTATACAAATTTGTATTCCTCCCATTTTCTTAGAAACCACAACGATGTTTGACACCCATTCTAAGTAATCAACTGCCCAGATGAAACTAGCCTGATACAACTTAGTGATTTCATTGCTTATAGCTAGTGCAATCTCTGGTTTAACCTTGCAAGCCTTTTGCTTAACTGCTTTCAGACACGGATCTAAGACAATGTTATGCTATATAAGCCTCAAATCTAAACCCAGCATCTTGTTACACAAATACTTCGATGTTATCTTGCAGTATCTTGGATACATATTTTTGTGTTTGTGAATCTAGAAGGGAGCTAAGTTTTAACATTTTTACTTCCCCCTGGATGTAGTCATAGGCATTTCAATGAGAGGATCCTCAGTCACATTCCTGGCCTTTAAATCTAAGGCTTGAACTAGGTGTTTGAGCCAGTCTAGGGATATTTCTAAGGATGCTACCATGCTATCTATAGATAATTTCCAATCTATTGACTTTGGATTTAGTTGTCTTGTGAGCTCACCATGTGGACCTGTTAAGGCTAGTGGTGAAGAAAGATCATGATGCATGGCCATTCTTGCTCAACCTACTAGAATGAGATAAATGTGAAGTCAAGTAATACTTGTTTGTAGCAACAATACATAGCAAACATTTTCAAAATAATAATGAAATATGGATAGTTGGAATGATTGTAAACTATGATACAAAGTTTGCAATCTGCCAGTTTAAGGTCATAGCGGGCCACCTGGATATAAAAGTACAAAACTGCTAGTTTAAGGTCTTTGCAGACTGCTAACCTGGTTGAGTTTATAAATTAGAACTATTAGTTTAAGGTCTTTGTGGACCGCTAACAAATTATTTTTGCAAAAGTAAGTTGTATTAGTTTAAGGTCTTTGCAGACCACTAACTTGGTCAAAACTATAAATCAAAATTTCTTGATTAAGGTCTTTGCAGATTGCTAACATGTTATTCTTGCGAAGGAAAATGGCTAGTTTAAGGTGGTTCAAGGCTTTTGGTTAGGCCCACCTTCCATGATGCAAACATTGCTATTACACTATCAGGGACTACTATGCTATACGGGACATCCCACATTAATTGGGGTGAGAAAATGGCAAGTTCCTTTTCACCATATTGGCTATAAATAGGGGTTTGCCCTTGGTAAACTCATCATTTTTACCATAACCTCAGAACTCACACCCAGAGCGTAGAGAAGTGGTATTGATAAAGAGAAAAGTAATTCAATGTAGCGACTGAGAAATAATCTGCAATCGAGATGATGGCACCCAAAAGAAAACACAAGCACCTAGCACTCACCAAAGTGGACAAGGTAAAAGACACCTTGGGGCATCTATTGTAGGCATGTGTCATGGTATGGGAGGAGACTCCATCAGCTTGGTAAGTTACTACACTACCTTTTCTCTCTATGCTACTATTATTGTGTCTACTTTTTTTTTTTCATTTTTCATTTCGAAATTTGCATTCTCTGTTATCGTTTTTGTTGCCATTTTGGCTGTTACACTGCCAGTTTTGTTGATTTGGCTGTGACAATGTATGGATGCTACACTAAGGTTGCATGCAATGTTGACTAGAATGCCATTGTTGTGGTTGCCTTGTCATAGAGGTCTAGGTGATTCTAGCAACCTAGCATGCGAATAGCATAGCGTGCAACCCTTAGGAGGGTTTGGCCATGTGCATGATTTGACAGCGTAACATGTGTCTATGATCGCGTAATGCAAATTGTTTTGTTTGGAAAAAGATTTGTTGAAATGGCTGTAGTGTATTGAATTATTTCTTATTTAAAAAAATTTTCATTAATTAATTTTTTTTGCTATGCTATTACCTTCATGGTTCTGCTATGCTACATGTATGGAAAGAGTCATGCTATGTTGCTTGCTAACAACTAGTCTTGCTATGTTATACATGAATGTCACTCGAACATACTATTAACATTTTCCATTTTGTTATGTAGGGTAATGCTAAGGATGATTTTGATCATCGTAGAAATTGTAGGGGTCCTATGTTGCCTAAGCAAACCAATGGCCAACGTTCCTCTACCCTATGCGCATGTGGGGTAGCAAGCGATCTGGTTCTGGGAAGGTGCACAGGACTTCCTACAATTTCTCCTCCAACAATTTAGTATGATCATTTGGTCATAGTTATCAAAGGAGGTAGTAGCCATAATTATAGAAACCCTATTTCTTGGGGAAAACTAGGGTATTCTAAAATTTCTGACTGATGGAGCAATTGGGAGCAGGCAGGTAGAAGGATCCAGTCAGCACCCAAAGAATTTGAGGCATCTGGCTTGGATCTGGGAAATGCCTAAATATAATTGCTACCATCTATACAACATATTGTTCATTGCTCACCACATAGAAACTTGCTTCCAGAACCCACCAGGAACCGTTTATTGTGCTAGCGGATGAGTTTTATAAATGTATTTCGCTACATTATGCAATGCATGCTACGCTAGGCCAAAATGTTAACAGTGTATTTTTGTTACCAAGTTTTTCATCAACAAGAATGGACTTCATGGTGATAGTGATGCATTGGCCTTGGCAAAAATGACGTTGTGGGAGTTTTCCTCCTTCAAGAATATGTGCGTAGGCATGATAGGTCAATGCAGGGGTGAGTACAAAACCTACCCAACCCAGTACTTCTAGTTCTATGATAGATGCAAAGAGTTCGGTTGGTTGGATGGGGATTGGGCACCCTTTAGGCTGATCACCTTTGAAGATGTGTCAGTGGATCTCCCACCATTCTCGTTGCCATTTAAACCTAGTAACCTAGACCATGGATTATTTGCATGTTCGAGTGTTGTTCCTATTTTTCTTCTGCTTATCTGTTTTGTTTGAGTTTTTTTTTTACATTTTTCCTTTCATAAACTACTACAACAGAAAATAAATCCCTGGAGGTGATAGTGATCACCTCTAGGCATAATGAGGCTAACATTTACTTCAACTATAGGGAGGTGGATGAGACCCAATGCTGGCTCTGCAACAGGGCCCCAGAATCACTCACCAAACACCTTCAAGATGCTGGGCTCATGGAATTGTTCTTGGTTGTGAACCCAAGAATCCCTACTGCTGAGATGCTTACCCTAGTGGACTCCTTTTCTAAAAAAGTAGATCACTTTTGCACACATGTGCATGATGTGCTGGTGGTCCTCGAGATCAATGACCAACTATTTGCGGATCTCTTCAGTGTCCCTGCTGATGGTCTCCCCATGGGAGCAAAGACCAAAAAGGAGGCAAACCATCAAGGGATATTGAGGAGTGGCTAGGGGCAGAGAAAGGATGAAAGGGGATCCCTATCAAAGTGGCTACATTGAAAGTGGCCAAAATGGTTTACCCCATCTTCCGTGCCCATGCTTTTCCCAAGATACTCTTCCAAGGCAAAATCATTGGGATTGAGCAAGCTTGGGTAATGAGGGAGGCCATGAAAGAGGAGGCCCATTACAATTGGACTAGGCATCTTTGCAAAGGTTTGCAAGCTAAAATGGTCAAGCTTCATAAGAAGCCTAAATCCCATTTCAATGTGCATCATGTCTTCCTTGTAGCTTGCTTGTGATGCTTCACAGAATTCTTAGTAGTCTGTGAGAATGGAGTCTAGGTGATGCAAGACTGTAACCAGATTTCCAAACCATGGATATGCCAAGTCTTTTGCACCACCTGAGCCCAGGATCCCCCAGAAGCTATTAGGGAGTCATTTTCAAGGATGACTAGGGATCCGATGGCCTAAAATTTTTGTGGCCAGGATAGCGTTGGAGAGGTACCCCCTACTACTAAGTCATGAAAAAAAAGGTCTCATCCAATTTAGGAGCCTCCTTGTATGGACAAAGAAGGGGGGCAGAAACTACGGCTTAAGCTACATAGGATACAACCTCCCATTGGTAAATGCTTTTTCCTTTTTTATTTGTTTCTTTGTTTGTTTGGTTAATGCTTGCTATGCTATGCTATGCCAAGTAGCATAGCACAATGAAACATTTGTCTTAAGTTAATTTGCTTTTGTCTAATGTGAACATGCTTTGTTACCAAAGGAAGAAGAGGAAGAGGAAGAAGGAGAAGAGGTGACAGCCCCCAAGATGGAGGTGGCTAATAAAGGTGCAGGGGTCCTAGCCATAGGGGAAAGGGTCCCGATTAAGAGAGAAGGAGCTCCTGCCATAAAGGAAGGAACTCCTGTGGACAATGAAAATGCTCCTGCTGACAAGGAGGAATTTTCTATTAATGAGGAGGAATCCCTTATTGATGAGGCGGATGCTTGCCCCACAAAAAGAAGGGCCCAAGTGAATAAAGAAGAGGCCCTTATTAGCCAGGAAGGGACCTATGTTGATGATCCCTTTGCTGAACATAATTTAGTGCCAGAGGAGTAGATGGATGAAGAGGGTGCTGTCATGGTGTTAAGCTAGCAAGAAGGAGAGGGGCTACAACTAGATGCTGGTGAGTTTGACCACATATTCAATAATATGTTGATGGATAACCCCCTTGCTATCACCCTTGAGGGTTTGTTGGGTAGGAGCCTTTACACTATCATTTTCTTTACTCATCAGCTTTATTATAGCCCTCTCGATTATACCTAACACAGTTTTCTTACGTAGCAGATACCACAGTTGTCACTCCAGGCCTTTCTTTGATCCACCTACAACCATGGGTTGAGACCCCTGATAAACTTATGTTCATGAAGAGGGTGGTCGATGATATGATCGACTATCTCAAGCAGATCAATCCAGAAGTGGGTAAGTGAAGTAGCTACGCTAGACTTTCTAAGTTGCTCAACTTTGCTATGCTACTGTGACTAATGCATTTTTTATGTGTGGTTGATAGCTTCTTAGCTTAAGTGGGACCTGAAACAAGTAGTGAAGATCAACTTCATGCCTACATTCCCACAAGAAGTGACCAAGGTGCCTCGTCGCATATACGACAAGGCTAGCGAATGTGTGTTGTACTTAGTATGCTCCATGTGGGAGTGTAGGTGTGTGAATGAAGACATGTGAAAATAGGTCTAGAAGCTTGAGAAGGAGAAGGCCAACCTGACTACCAAGGTGGGAGACCTCCACTCCAGAAATGAGTTTCTATTAGCCCGTGATACCAATGATGGCAATTGGCATACTATCGTCATTGATTATGCAAAATATTGGATGGCCATGCAGCATAACGAGGCCACACAGCAGCGAATGCAGATGGACTTGTTGGCCTAGGAGAACTAGGATTGGAAAGATTATAGCATGAGAGTTTATGAGTGGGGGAAGTCCCAGAAAAACCACAAGCACATGTATAAAATGGAATGTGCCACCTACAGTAAACGATACCAGGATGCTTTAGTGAAGTTGTATACTCATGAAGCATTCCTGGATGCCATTGGTGCTTTAGAGACTTACAAAAAGTTCATGCAACAAGTGACAGTTAGTGAATCCCCTAAGTGGGAAGTGAGCCTTTCCACAAGTGAGACCACCACTTCCTCCTTTTCTCTAGGACTACCTAGATGGATGGTTGTTGAAAAGGAGAAAGTTGTAGTAGACGCTAACTTGGGCAATAGGTACTGGGTGGATATTATAGAGGAGGAGGTCTGGCAATACCTCGGGATTGGTTTGGATCACATTCCTCCTACGATAGATGTGGGGCCATCATGGGTTAGTCACTTTCTTGTAATGCAACTATTTATTTTATTCTAGCTTTTAATGCAACTATAGCTGACTACATTTTTTTATGATGCAGATTCTGGATGAAGAAGTAGGGCCCTATGAGGGAAGGAATAATGATGTAGAGGAAGGTGATGCAGGGGAAGATGATGTAGAGGAAGATGATGTATGATAGTAAGGGATCTTATTGTGTATTTTTTGCAGGAATATTACAAACATTATTTAATTGGAACTTTGAATGAAAAATGAATTATGAAAAGATTTGATTTATCTTAGCTTGCATATTGCCTATGTGCTCGATTTTTATCATTTTTTGTCTTAGTTCTAGGCCATTTTGGGCCATGATCAAGTGATAAGAAAGAGGAATTATTTTATTTTTTGTCTTTTTGAATAGCTAATTTTAGGCCTTGGTGGGTTGTAATGGGATGATGCAGATGGAATACTTTGCTAGTTTTAGGCCTTAGCAGGCTATAACGTAATGTGAATGAAGGGGTTTTGATAGTTTTAGGCCTTAGTAGGCCATAACAGGATGTGGTTGGAAGATTTTGCCAGTTTTAAGCCTTAGCAGGCCATGTGTAGTTTTAGGCCATTTCAGGCCATAAGGGGATGTAGTTTTAGGCCAATTCAGGCCATCGCTAGTTTTAGGCCATTTCGAGTCGTAAGACGATGTAAATTGATGTGAATAATTTAAAAGGAATTAGTTAGGCACCTAGTGTAGATGGATGAATAAGAGATGAATGTACAATGGATGTTAACTGGGTAGGAAGCTGCAGAGTTGCTACGCTATACGCAACTGCTTTCTGACCCATCATGGATTTGGTGAGATGTATGGCCAAGAAGCTTTACTATGGCATTCATCTACATTGTTGTCTTCTACTTGGAAAGGCAACTCAGCTCACACATTTTCATTTTCTGAGCTGGCATGTTGGGCCAACTCTTTTGCTAAACAATTAGTATCGATGGAGATAGGCCCCTCGTTCTCAGAGGTTATGACCTCTGAACCCTACTCCATATTTACATTATTTATTGCTTGCATTGCCACCTTGTTACCATGGATCACCACCTCCCTGCCTGCATAGGGTGGATGGATTTCCTGGTGTATGGGTGAAGAGATGGCCCTAAGTTGGACTAACCACGACCTCCCTAGGATCAGGTTAAACTTAGGCATCTCTTCCACCATGATAAATGTTGCATTTGTGGGGAACTAGTCCCCTACCACAAAGTCAATGTGGACAGTGCATTTCACCATGATGCATGCCCTGTTGAATGAAATCAAGCATGACATTGTCGTGGGTTTGATTTGAGCTACTAAACCCAATTTATCCACAATGGGGAATGGGATGATGTTCGTAGTAGCCCTGTCATCAACGTGTACCCTTCAGATCTTATGTTGGCTAACCCAAATTGTGATTTATAGAGGCATTGTCATCACCTAACCCTTTTTAGGGTCTTCCCTAATGGAATTGTCATAGAATGTCAATTGTGATGGCTACGGTTCTTTAGGCATAGAAGGATGCATAACTAAGTAAATTTCTTTCTCTTCTGCTGGCATGTTCTCATCAACTGGTATTATCATTTACATGCGAACCAGAGCCTCATGGTGTGCAGTGGAAGTCATTATTATGCAAACCAGAGCCTCATGACCCCACATCATTAGCATTGAGTAGGTCCTTGTAAACATGCAGAGATTGATTTTTAGGATAGATAGGATTACTTTCATCTAGCACCAACTTCCCCTGATTAATCATCCACTGAATGTCATCTTTTAGGGCTAAAAAGTAATCCGTGTCATGACCATAGAGTTGGTGGTAATCACAGAATGGTTCTTGCCTAAAATTCTTAGGAATTGGTAGCTCATTGGGCAAAGGAAAGGAGGGGTTCCTAAGGAGCTCACAGTACTGTTGATGCTTTTTGGCTGCCTCCTCTAACATCTACTTGTGTTGAATGTACCCTACACCCAGTAATTTCTTTAAAAGTTTTGAAGGCTTGATGGGCAATGGGGAGTAGTTAGAGTGATCTTTACGCTCAAAGTCAGGCTTAGGTGGGGTGGGTGCTTTGGGTGTTGAGGTGGAGGCTTGAGTAGCATTGTTTGGTGTAGGTGTAGGGTTAGTCGGTGTTGTAATCACCTTTTTGTTATTTTTGTTCTTGGCCTTGGCCTTGTTTGCCACGGTGGCCACTGTGGGTGTTGTAGCCTTTCCCTTCTCTTTGTCCTTTTTTGGAAACATGTTCTTATATGCAACATGGGATGGGTCTTTACTTTCCTTGACCACATCTTGTATGCTCTTGGTCTAGGCAAAAGCCTAGCTAATAGTTCGTGGACTTAATGAAGTCGTTCGCTACACCCTTAAAGATGGCCAGCAGTTGGGCCTCCGCTATAGGCTCGTGGATCTCATTAAGGGTAGCACTCCATAGTTGTATGAATTTTTGGACTGGTTCTAGGGGATCTTGCTTCATACTCATTAACTGATCCAATGTAACCTCTAGTCTCAAGTTATACTTGAAATAAGTTATGAATTGACTTAGCAGCTCCTCTAGGGTTGAGATAGAAGAGTGTGGGAGCACGCGATACCAGTCCAAGGCCTTGCCCATTAGAGATAGCAAATATGTAGATGATTGTATGTAGCCACTATTGAAAAATAAGGTTTTCAGATCTAAATGTAACAAGATGCATGTTGGGATCACCCTCCCCATTGTACTTTGTGAAGTGGGGGAGTGGCATCCCAAGGGGTAATGTTAGCATGAGGACTACCAGGTTGATGGGATCGTCATGGTAGAAATCCATGACTTGTAGCATGTTAGAACTAGTAGATTTAATGTGTTTAACCCTTTAGTAAGGGTCTAGATAAGTTGAAAGGCTTGATCCAAACTCGAGGATAATGCAAATGGTTGGAGAGTTACGGGGCTAGCCACCATTGTTGGCATGGTAGGGATAGTAGCCTAGTTCATAGGCAGTGCCATTGGGGTGGCCCCTACGAGGGGTGCTGCTAGTGTTGTCCACCACCCAGTGGGTGGGGCTATTGAAGTAGATACTGGTGGTGGTGCCATGGATTATATTTCTTAGGTGATTGATGGGGTAGAATAGAGTCCCGCACTTGGTTGTACTATTTGCGGGACTTGGTACATTTGATGGCAAGCATAGTGAGACATTTGCAAAGGTTGTGAAGCAAGAGGGAAAATAAATGGGATCCACCACATGGTTGGGGGTGTGCCCACCAATAATGGTGGAATAGGTGTAGATGTTTGAATGGGTGTGGAAACCATATGGAACTGTGATGTAGGTACTGTGTGGATGTAAGGCAGGGTAGCCATGATCTGTGCATGGTACGAAGAAGGAATGGATTGGGGAACAGATTGCATGGGGTAGCACCTAGAAACAAGATGGAGGGATAGGTGTGTTGATACACAGAGGACATGGCATGGCTACCCATAGCTAATGAAACTATAGGTTGCGATAGTGCGGACGTGATCATGAAGGGAGCGATGGTGAATAGCAGGTTTGACCAGAAGGATGGGGAAGGAGGGATGGTTATAGGGTTAGTCTGATCCCCATCCTAAAATTGGAAATCTAGGTGTTCTTTCCCATCTCGAAATGCCTCATTGTAGTGAGATGCCATGTCTCATGGCTCCCTAGGGCTAGTTTTTTTCATTAGCTGATCTAAGATCAACTGATACATTTGTGTCAGGGGAATAGAAATGCCAAGAGTGGGAATAAATTCCCTCCTATTACAGTAAATGAACTCAAAGCCACATTTTTCCTTGAGGTCTTGTGCATCTAAGGGTAGATTTTCCTAGACCTAGTGTAGAGACAGTTGTAGAGTTTGATTTGTTATGCCAAGCTCTCAAGTGATCAATTTTGGATCTTGAGAGATTGGTGCAACTCTCACACTGGGTTGAGTGGTTGCTCGGCATTTGTGATGCCCTGAACCAAAAAAGGGACCTCAACATTAGAGGTAGCAAGAACAGTGATTGAGGAGATCATTTTTATGAGGCTGAAAATGGTTTGCAAACGAGAAAAACAAAGAGATCAAGTGGCAATCGGAGGCTTTCTATCCTACAAGGTTCCAAAGGAACTATTGATGTGACTAGCCTGTACCACACATAGCATAATTAGCTACAAGGGTGTCATGTTTATGTTGGTAGGTAATGGGGTATAGAGAGCATGCAGGACTACCTATGGGACACCAAAGCCCTCTTTCTAGCACCAAAAACTGTAGCGACCAAAAACGTCAATGGTTGAAAACACCGAGAGGTTTCCAGGTGAATAGTTTAACCCCAAATCCATGTGAGGGCTGTGCTAGATAAAATAGAAATGGGGTACCCTGAATGGTTTGGTCGATCAGACAGGGACTTAATCGGTGTAACTTAACCTTTTGTGAACATTGTTTTAAATGTGAAAATGCACGAGGTAAAATCTATAATCAATTAATGCATGAACGAAGGAAATATTGCCAAATAGTGATAACAATAAAGAGATAACAAAATAAAATCAGATAAGGAAATGCACTGCCATAAGGTTGTGGGTTCGATTATTTGTTTGCTTGAATTTTGTATGACAAGTTACACAACATCGGAGCTGCATAGAGAGTTCAAGAGTAGCCAGGTTGCTCAAAATGTGCTTCCAATGCTATTGAATGCAAACTTAAAAGCCAAAAATGAAAAATGCCAAATAGCCAACTACTCTCACCAATGCCAAAGAAAGCCAACCAAATTTTTTTACCAACCAACAAAAATTGTCAACATGAAAATGCCAATGCCAAAAATGCCAATCGCAAGACAGCCAATGCAAAAAGCCAACCCTTTGAGCATTGTTTGCTAGGGTATTTATAGGGCTAAGAGTAGGAGAGAAACACGGTTTAGGCACCACATGTCTTGGACCCCATAAGATGCTGATGTGCCCATATTACATAGATGTGCAAAATCGATCATGGGCTTGCTACACTACAACCATGCTATCGAGACTGAGGATGCTAGAATTAGGTGAGCTAACAATGCAAGCATAAATGAAGTAGCGTAGTTGCTTGCTACACTGTGCTATGCTATGTACTGTAGCACATCGTCATAGCATAGTTGCTTGCTACACTGTGTTATGGTTTAAATAGAAAACTTGCTTGGAGTCACTAGATTTTGCTAAAAGTTTTGATGCACATCGGGCTAACGTTTGGAGCATTTTTTATGCACATCTTTTCTATGCTATGCTATGCTATGTAGCATAACAGCCAATGTAACTTGCATTTTTTGAAATTTGCAGAGCTTCACAAGGAAACCTTGTTTGTGATTCAAGAGTTAACTGAAACAAGGTAATTTTGGAAGCCAAAATGCCATTGGATGTAATATTTTTTGCCGAAGCAGCTTGGCAGAGGAATATTTGCATGTTTTTCTTCTACTACACTATGCTACACTATGTAGTGTAACATAGCATAGCACCATGTGCTTGTAGAATTTTGACTTTTCCTTGTGCGAACATCTTGCTGAAACTTTTATTCTGACACTTGATTGATTTTTTGAAGGATTGCTACACTGCGTAATGTAGCATAGCATAGAAGAATTCTCCACTAGAAAAATTGCTGAACTGTTTTGCCCATCCTAAGCACTGTCGAAAACTCTTAGCATAGTTTCTAGTTAGATTGACAGCTAGGTGAATTGTCCAGATGGGCAGGCTGGAGTGTCCATCAAGTTTGCCAGCTTTGGCAATAGAAAACTTGCAAGACTAGACAGTCTAAACTTAGTGCATTCATTTCCTACCAAACTATCATGAGGCTACACTTGTGAAACTACTTGCCTTAGTTCGAAGACCTTGGTGAAGCAAGAGTGCCTCAAAATTTTATGGTGTTTCAGTTTGGGTAAGTGGAAATTAATTGGATGCACTGAAAGTAGGATAAGGTGAAGTTGTCAATGTGAAAATTATGAAAATAACAAGAAAAAAATAGGATGAAAGCTTGAGTTTTTGGAAGGTGAAAAATGGTGTGTGCATAGTAAACAAGTACAAGTCACAAAAGTTACACAAGTGGATCCTCCCCAAAGTAGGCTCTAGCCTATATTGCCCTTGTGTAACCAAGCCTAGAATGTCCATACGCACTAGAGGGGTTGAATTTAATGCATACCTATGAAATAAAAACACACACATGTTAAATCCACCAAATTAAGATAATCACTCCATGTTACACAAAACCACAAGTTATGAACATATAGACAACGAGATGAGATGGACTGAAGAGGGGTCATAGAAATCGGGACAAGAGGTGTTATGCCATGGTCATAATGAAACTTTGTGGATTATTAATGGTTAAATAACCATGTGTCCTTATTTTCAAGATTTAAACCATGTCCATACCACCTTTTAGTGACACTACATTATTTCATCCCATTGACAAATAACCATAAGAGTAGGAAAGTTGTAAGGAGTAACATCACTTGGTATTTTATCCAAGGGAGGAGCACTATTATGGCATAATAATTATTATTTTTTGGTTCTAAAAAGATACCAACAGTTATGCATGGATACATGTCTTTATAGTTGGACCCATAGGAATTTATTTAGTGTTATTTAAAGTTTCTCTTTGATTTTTCATTAGATCTAAAAAGATATGGTTACAAGCTCATCAATGTGATAGAACGTATAGAAGTATCCAAAGAGAATCCACTTCAAAAGCACTTAAAAATAATAAAGGTTAGAATGTGGGGTAATCCCCAAGACTAAACATTTGGTCATGGCTAAGATTAGTAAGTGGATGAATAAGATTCATGAATGTATGAAATGGTGGAAACCCTTCATGCCCTAGCCACTGGGTGTCTATTGGTAGTGTGGTGGCTAGGTAGAAAAATTTTTGGTTACACATTTGATTGTTATATGTATGGTGGGTTAGGATATGAGACATGTTAAAAGTATAGATGATTGGCCCATGATTGCTTCCTTGATCATGATATGGTATGCATGGATGTATTTGTCTCTCCATGCTTGTAGATTCATTGTTTGGATTTGGAACTTGAGCACTAATGGATGGTGGACTTTATGTATGGTTGGAGAACATTAGTTAAGATAGGGATGTTGGTGTACTAGATTGGCATTATACTAGCTCAATTAATGTAGTGGGTCCATGTATGGTTTTCTTTGGTTTATGACCTTTCCTCTATAAGGGACATTTTTGGCATTGTAGTTGGAACCCACTAGTGTTAGCATGGCTATGCACATTCGTAGCACAAGTGGCATGCATTTGTTAATATTGGGGTGTTGGGCCTTCTTGAGTTACTAGTGATGACATTGGAGGAGGTGAATTATGAAGATATCAAGGGTAAATTAGATGATAATAGGTGTGAGGTTGTGAACCTTTAGAGGTTGTCATGTATTGATGGTACTCAAGAGAGTGGTAGTGGTAATTAGAAGTAGAGGAGGTAGAACTGGTTGGAGAAATATGGTGTTGAATGTAATATCCATGCATTTTCGGTGGATATGGTTGATGTGGTGATGGCCTCCCCCACTACTGCAATTGTTACCATTGTAGTTGATGACTATGGTGAGGTTGATAATAAATCTCCCTAGAATGGTATGATTGTTTCTAGGACTACCTATAATTACCTTGTGGAAAAGAAAATATCTTGGGCATGTGATTTTGCACAAAATTTAGACTTAAGACACCTATCCAATACTCCTATGGATGAAATAAGACTAGGAAATGGCCATTCGGATGATCATATATGCAGATGTTGCATCCATTATCTTCATTTATGATTGATTCTTTAGCCCCACTTTCATTAGCCATTTTTCTCATCAATAGAAATGTGTTCCTGATTATTTCCTGGTTCTGTGTCCTCTATTTATTGAGATCACCTAACATGTGTTGCAGGATCTTCTCCATGGCTATCTTACTAAGAGTTGTGATGTTTTCATTTATCAATTTGGACATCCTATTAAGCTTTGCTTCTAAATCATCAATAGACTCCTTTATCGACAAAGTCTATTGTGGAATCACCATATCAAGAGTAGTTTCATTTCCCTTATCATAAATTTGGACCTTGTTTGATTAAAGAGTTGGATCCCATTAATATTTCCTAACATTCTCCCATTTACATATCTTTCCTTCTTCTTTTTCCACATGCTCTATTAGCTCTCTAACCTGATGGGCTTGAAGCTCATATAATTGCCTTGAGGCATACATCCCAAGGATCACTGTTATTTCATTACGAAACCCATCTATGATGTGGTAAAGTTTCTCTTCCTAGGAGAAACCATGGCTTGGGAATCGATTCAATAATGCATAATATCTATCTAAGGCCATGTCCAAGGGTTCATATTATTTTTGTTTCCACTCTTGGATCTATCTCCTCAAATTAAACACTCTTTTATAGGTTTGGTATCTTTCATTAAAAAGTTCTAACATTGTAGACCATCGTTGGATGGAATTTGATTATAACAATCAATACCACACTTCAGCTCTATCAATTAGTATCCTAGGAAAGAGATTAAGGTTTTTCCATCCACTTTCAATGTTATAGAAGGAACAAGCATCATGGAAGGCTTCTAAAAGCTGTTGTGGATTTGAATCATAGCCTCTTGCAAATTTAGGAATATTTTTCATGTCAATCTTAGGTAAAAGACTCTTTTTTCAATGCATGTGAGATATCTTAATGATCTTTGTGATATGCATTAGGTTCTCAGTGATCAACAAGGGTTCATCATCATCAAACAAATTCTAAGAAAAATTTCTATGATCATGGTTATGTCTTTTACTTTTCCCATGGATTTGATTTTGGTTTTTAGTCTAACTCTTTAGTGAAACCTTATCTCTATACCTACATTCATCTTGATCAAAACTAGACATTGAAGGAAAAAAGAAAGATGAAGAACTAGAATAATTTCCATGGATTTTATGGTGTTCTTTAGGGTCCCTTGATTTATCATTTCTTGGTTTTGAGGAGGTTTTAGGCCTTGAGGCCTCCCCTGGATTAGGACCTATGTCATCTCCTCCAAGATTGTCTGCCTTAGGTGAATATAGTCTTTGAGTGTCGTTATGGTGATCATGATCATAAGAAACCCCTACATAAGGTTGATCACTCCAATCTTCTTCATCGTATATCTCATTAGTTCTCCAATGAATGTGTCCACTATAGAACACGTAGTCACTTTCATGTGAGAGATACACTGTCCTTGTTTTATGGTATGTGTGATTTAATATTTTCTAAAAGATATATCATTAATACCTTTTACACTGATCATGTATGATATAAATAATCTAGATAACTAGAACCATCCTTGACAACAGTGCCAAAGATGAGCAGTAAGGTACCCCTACACTCAACCATATGAATAACAAGTGTTCACACATGATTTGACAAATTCCATGGATGGGACTAGTTGTGGTATCTAGATTATTTTTCTTTGACCGTAATTCACTATCTTCCCACTTGGACTCGTGTGCTGTCACGTATGGTTTAGTCCAGAGTGAGGCATATGATGTTGGCTAATTTCTACACTACTCTTCATGACAATAAAGAGATGAATTAATTAAGTTAATGAATAATGGAAAATAAAATCTAACTAGCTTATGGCAATGAGTATCCACATTTAACTATTCATACACATCTTGGACTTTGTGAGGCTACTTCTAGGATTGCCAAGTGTACATCATCGAAGGTGCCAAATGATACACTTTTGGATTACCAATTACTTCCACTTAGACACTTGTGATTAAGGCATACACATTCTACTTAATAAGAAGAATAGTAAATAATAATAAATGAAAATGTTTAACTAAGAAAAGCATTAAATTATTAAAGCAAAAATATTAATCTAAGTGGATGCTGCAATGATAGGAGTAATCTCGATCTTTATTGCTAGTCATATAATGTGTCCAAGTACATCACACTTGAACAAAGGTGCCATATAGTTACAACCATCATACTACGAGCATGCACTAGGAATAATAGACTTGAAAGATAAGGAACTAAAAATTAAAAGAAATTCCTATGCTCTACATGCTACCTCATCTAGGAACCTAAGTGTAGTATTTATAGGAAAGACCTAGATGAGGTGACGTCAGGTATCCGATGTTGCTTATTAGCCCCAATGTTGGGACTCCAACATTGTGTATTTGACATAAGGGCCCATCAAATCTTAGCTCATCAATGACCATGGATTACTAAATCATATCTATAAAATTATATACCAAACTATCATATTGCATCTATGATATCATAGTCAAAAACATTAAAGTTCTTATCAATATGAAAAATCAAGTTAATATAAATGATAAGAATGATCAAATAATAATAAAAAATCTAGAGAAGAATAAAGAACTTATGTATTCTTTTACTAGTACTAGAAAGATTATTAAGTAGCATAGATATATATCTTATAAGGTAAATTTTCCCTTGTTTGACAAGAATACCATAAACTCAAAGATCAAAATTACTATTGACAAGAAGGTTATAGTTAATGATAAAGATTCTTGACATAAGATTAATAACAAGTAACAAAGTGAAGATATTTTACAAGTGCTTTCACTTTCCTAGGATGGTGTTAGACCCTAAGAAATAATTAATAATATTTAAAAAGTTTAGAATACATTAGATGATGCAAGAAAATGCCTAACAATTTTGGGAATGTCCTTTAAGATTGTCATCCTTATATCTAATCCTAAATAACTTTTCCTCTAGAGTATAAAAAGGATAAAGTCTCATCCTTATTCAAAAGTACCCTTACAGTTTTCACTTCTTACTAAAGAACTTCTTATAAAGAGAAGAAGACAAGTTTTTATAAAGATAAAAGAGTATATCATTTTGAAATAAATAATAAATAGCAACAAAAGTTGAAAGATTCCTATCCTTAAGCCTCCAAAACAAAAAAATTAATATTGTAGAAAATAAATAAATTATTTAAATTTTACTAGGAACTCTTCTACTTTAAGTTATAGTTGAACAGTGACATCTTTAAAAATCTAGTATTTGACTCTTAAGTGGAGGTCATAGTTATTCTCTTGTTAATGAAAAAAAATTTCATATCTAACCTTACAAATAGAGTATAGAATAAGGGGTTGAAAGCATTTTCAAATGCAAAGAAAGAAAGTAAACATACTAGGATGGTCACCTAGAATAACTTTGTTAATGGTTGATTGAAACTTATTATAACTTCTACATAACAATTTCCAAGCATGCTAATAATAGGATACTCAAAATAACATGAAAAAATAAGCATTACATCTAAAAAGAGTACATTGAGAAGAAATATTTATCATTTTTTTAAGACAAGTACTAATAGGAAGACCTTGATGAACAAGACATCATAAAAAATACGCATTTTAGAAAATGTAGGAATTCTCTAAATATCTTTTATTTTTCTTATTTAAAAGTGCCATAATAATGATATTATCTATGTCTTATTTACTTTTTTATGAATAAAATCTTTCTTTATAATAATCTTGTAAGTTACTTTCAAATTAAAAGTAAAAGCAAATTTTTCATTATTCATAAAAATATTTGAAAAAGTCTCATACAAACTATTATCAACTATTAAGATTAACCACCCAGCCCATCTCCGTCTGTGTGGCGAAGGTGCTCACGACGACGGACAATCAACACCTTCTGGCCCCTTTCTCTGAGACCGAGCTGACCAACACCATCAACAACATGTTGGGAGGTAAAGCGCCTGGTCCAGACGAATGGTCTCTGGAGTTCTTCAAAGCTTTTTTGGACATTGTGGGCCCCAATCTCCTGGATGCATTCAACGTCATGTTGGCCAGATGACAAGTACGACGTGAAATCAATTGCTCACGCATCCTCTACATTCCCAAGCAGATGAATACACACCACCCAGAGCACTTTCGCCCTATTGGTGTGTGCAATGTCCTCATCCGCATCTTCTCCAAACTCCTGGTCAACCGCTTGGACCCCCTCTTTCCCAAGTTGGTTAGCCACAATCAGACGGGCTTCATCCAGGGTAGGACCCTCCAGGATTAGGTTCTTCTTATGCAGGAGGTCCTTCACTCCCTCCGTGCTACGGGGTTTTCGGGACTTTGTCTAAAACTTGACATTGCGAAGGCCTACGACACGCTTAGCTGGGACGCCCTACGTGACATCATGCATCGGAAAGGTTTTGCCCCTGGATTCATCCAATTATGTGTGCATATCCAGTCCTCCGTCGGGTTCTCTTTTGATGTGGGGGGGAGGGGGCTCTAGGGCTTTTCCTCCCTTGGTCGAGGTCTGTGACAGGGTGACCCCTTGTCTCCATTACTTTTCATCATCGCCATGGACCTCATGCAGTCCTACTGCAGCAACTCGGGGGTGGAGGGCCTTAACATTGCGGGGGTGGCTTGCTGTGTTGAGCACTACGCAGATGATACCATGCTTCTCAGCCGGGTGGTGGTCCCATAGGCCTAATGTATCAACCTGGCTCTAACCAGATTGGCCGTCGAACTAGGCCTAGAAATCAACCGTACCAAGTCGGCCGCGCACTTCGTCAATGTGGACCCACAGGTGCAGCACCGGGTTACACAAATTCTAAACGTGTAACCTGGGAAGAACACCGATATCTACCTGGGTATCTCGCTGTTCTAGCGGGGGAGGAACAATTCTTGGACCCCCCTCCTGGCCAAGCTTGAGCACCACACCAATCATTGGGCAAACCATTTTCTTACGCGTAAAGGCCACCTTCTCATGTCCACTGGGATCCTCATGACCACCACGCACTTTGTGGCAGCAGTTGCTGTGCCCCCCATGGCCATCATCCACTAGATCAATGCCTGGATTTCCTGTTTCCTGTGGCNCACGCGGCCTGTCCCTGTACGGCGAGGGGTTGGGGATCACGAATTTCAAGGATGAGTGTGCGATGGGGCAGCAGCGGTTGGTCTGCCGGCTCACTCATGCTCGAGGGGAGTGCAGTTAGTGGGGTCGTATCGTTCACTAGAAGTACATGCTCTGGCTGTCTGGTTCGTAAGTTTCAAGGCCTTGGATGACTCTCTGTTAGCACGTGCGGTGGATGTTGACTCTGAACTGGATCCACCTCGAGCCGTGCATCCTTTTGACCCATAAATACCCCCTGAGGACAGTTGGATGGCGATTTGGCATGGGTGGCTTCCTGAGAAAGTCAAAATATTTCTTTGGCTGCTCAAATCTACCGCGCTCCCTATGCGGGTGTTTTTGCAGCAGCGCAACATCATGCAGGACCCCACATGTCTGCATTGTGGACATGGCCCTGAGACCCTCAACCACTTCATTTATGACTGCCCCTGCATGCACGCCACTTGGCACACATGT
>MNCI01002813.1:500597-512977 GCA_015680685.1 Gnetum montanum
GGAAAACCCCCCCCCCCCCCCCCCCGCAGCAATTTGATGGTGATTCTTGGTCAGCGCTATTACTTTGCATGCTTGGAAGGTGCAGAATCGCACTATTTTTACGCAGGCAGCTACCCCCTTGCAACTTATCCAGCAGACCCGCCAAGCTTGGCGTGAGATTGTGGCTACTATGGGGCAGATGCCGACATACGAGCTTGACTGCGATGACTTCCAAGCGGATGCAGAGCTGTGGAGGATGGTCTGCCAATGCGGATGGGACACCCTATTGCAGAGGTTGGTTGGGGACCCTGACCTGCCTGACAACTCTTTCTTTACCAACTGGCGCTACGATCAGACCTTCTTCCGAGGCCGACAAATCTGTCTGACAGAGGCTACCCTAGCCACCTACCTAGGGATCCCGGCTACTGGAGAGATCATCCTGCCTACTTCCCGTGGCCTCCATAACTCTGTGACCTTTTTCAAGGGGTTCTCCCTGAGAACGTAGAGTCGTCAGATGCCTCAGACGTCCCTTCCGTGCCTCTGGGTGCATGCGGCCATCTTAGTTGAACGCTTCTTTGTGTAGTCAGGGAATGTGTCTAAAATCAAGAGGCTGCATTTCACCTTCCTGAGGTGTTTGAAGGAGGGCACCCAGGTAAACCTGTCGCGTTTCTTCCTTGAGGCTCTCCACCTTTAGCACCGCGATCACCGTTCAAGGCTTATTTTGGCTTTGCGGAGGGGGCCGGGGGGGGATAGGGGGAGCCGAGCCCATCCTCTTCCCCCCTTGGGGGCCGTTTCGCTAACCCCCTGCTTCCCCATCCTCCTCCACCTCGCCCACTCAATGGCGGCGTGCTGCTCTCCACCTTTCCTGGGGGTGCTGCTCCCATCACAACCCTGCCCTCCCATCCAAACCCCCTAGTGCCCCCCGAACTGGGAGGCGCAGCTTCAACAGGCAGTTGTTGAGGCTCGGGAGGCTGAGCAACAGTCCTCAGAGAGTCGGTGGACCGAGACCCTGACCAAGTGGCACACCGACCACGATGCCCAGCTTTAGGAACAAGCACAGCAGCTGAATAGGTAGCATACGCTCGCTATGGAGACCTTGCGAGCCCATCTCACAGATGAACTGTGGGCCAGAATCAAGGAGGAGTTGAGTTAGGAGGAGGTGGCCCGACAGGCCTAGGAGGCTACAGCCCGGGAGGAGCAGGAACACCTGCAGGAGGAAGAGGAGCAACGGCAACAGCAACTCGACTGGGCGCATCAACACAGCACCTGCCAGTGGCTAAGGGGGGGGGGTGCTGCCCTTATAGCGTCCTTGGAATTAGCTGTGAGAGCTCCTGGGGGGACCTTAGACGACACATTCGGTGCACATCCACTAGATTCCACTTGGATGCAGGGGATTCCTCGGTGGACCGGAGCAAGCGCGAGGCTCTCCTGCAGGGGTTCCAATAGGCCACTAATTTCATTGACATAGAGGACCACCATGCCACCCTGGACCTGCTTCATGCGTTGGAGCTACCTCGGTGTGCCTGTCACATGTTGCCGACTCACCCCTAGCCCCCCCTGTTTTCTGTTGGGCTCGTCATTTCTGTGTGTGTGTGTGTGGGGTTGTGCCCCCCCTATTGGGGGTGCGCTCCCCCCCTCCCTTTTGCATTGAGTTTACACCCCCCCTCCTTTTGCGTTGAGTATGCACCCCCTGATGGGGGCACACCCCCCATGTTGGGGTGTTTTGGACGTCTGTACAGCTCTGTGGTTTTCCCGCTCTACTTGGTGTTGTTTGAGTGTTGATCTTTTGATCTCTTTGTGGTTTTCTGGGGCCCCCCCTTGGGGTGGACCACCCCTGGTCTCCCCCTCGCTTGTACTTGTATACTCGTGTACCATTCTTTCAGTAATACATTTCTGAACATTCTCTAAAAAAAAAACTATTAAGATTAAAAATTAATTTTTTAAAAGTATTTTTGATATTTCTATTAAAACCATAGAGGCTACAAGATTTAGTCTAGGTAATCTATCTATCATGAATACATAGACAAGAAACTATGATGATACCAAATTTTCTTCAAGTGGTACATAATCTAGATGCTTTGATATCCCAATCTTCTTCATTAAAAGGAAACTACTATGGGCTAATTTTCTTAATCATATATTTTGAAACTATAATATTATTTTAATTCTAATATTTACTAAGCTTGTATCATGTCTTCTAAACTCTTTTTAGGAATTGGAGAATTATGAATAGAAATGGCCTAAGGAAAAGAGGATAGTAAAGAAAGTTATTAGAACATAAACTATTATCATTCATAGGCTTCCCTTGCATAAGTCTATTTTATTCAAAGAAGCATCCAAACATCATCCTTATTAATGCACTTTCCAATTCACTTTTCTAGAAAATAAATACCCTAGGTATAGCAATTAATGAGATCAAGTCCTCCATCTTTCTTACTACTAGTGTAGATATCCTAAGTAACTCTAGAAAAATATTTTCTATGTTGCTTAGAAAACTAAAGAAATTGACAAATACTATGATTAATTCTATTATAGAAGCTTTTAAAGGATTCCAATAATTGGATTAATTAACATAAGTTGATTGAAGCATTTGCTTAATAGCTAAAACTTTACTAGTAAGGATAAGCTTTCTTTCTATTCATTTATCAAGCTTATTTTCAATTTTATCAACTACATTATTCTATAAAATATTAAGATTAACATTAAAATAAAAAGATATTTCTAAAATTTTGAAGACAATCTTTTTTTTCAACATTTCCAAGGCTTGAGCGTAACCCATTAATTAATATTTCCATTACATTAATCCAAGTTCTAGATGGCATGTAGTAATCCTCCACTTTAGTTAAAAGAGTATTGATATGTGATGAGTAGCAGGTAATCCCTACATCTAACCATACAAATCACAAACATTAACATACATTTTAGTCAAATTTAATATACTTATTTACCTAAGTAGATAATATTCCTAAATGGTGAATTATGTAGTTGTAATTCATTGTTCTCCCAATCTACACTTGTGTTAATCTATGTGTACAGTTAAGTGGTGTTGAGGCATAAGATATATTTTTTTATAATTTTTATATTTTGATATCCTAGTTGCTAAAGGAATAAATGAATGAAGATTTAATCCTTAAATTATCTAACAAATTAGTTGCTATAATAAATAGCTATCCTAACTTATAGTATCCATTCCCACTTTTTGTACGCATCCTACACTTATATTAATGATGCTAAGTTACCAAGTGTCTACTACTAGAAATACCAAGTATCCACTATTGGAATTATCAAGAATTAATATGTTATGCTGGAAGTAATTGTACTTACATGCTTATAAATAATAACATTAATTACTTAAGAATGGGAATGTAAATTGCATGTAAATTATTGAAGAGTAGAATTATGCTAATATAAGTATTGCAATGGATATAGGAAATCTCAATTTTATTTTCATACATGAAAATGTGTCCAAGTACATGGACACTCAAATAAAATGTTGTACAATCTCTTAAATCTATACTACAAGAACTCAGAGGAAAAATATTCCAACTTCTATAGGAAGAAGCTACAAGAATTTGGCTAAGACTATGACCAAAAGGTACCATAAATGAGAAGGCTATGCGTATTTATATAGGCAATAATTGCATTAGCATTAATGTACTTGAATTAATTCATCATACCATGCATTAATAGGGAGAAATCAATGGGACTACATCAATGAGCATGCATTAACACAACTTGTCTTATTGATGATTAATCATACCCTCGTGATTGACTACAAACTCATCCTCAAGTGAGAAAATTTAGGATCAAATTTCTTACAAAATTTGGAAAAGTATGGGACTTATTAAAAGATTGACTAACTAAGTAACTCTAAGTAACTTTGAATGTCAGATTATATAGTTTTACAAAAATGAATACCCTTTTACAAAAAAATTGGATACTTAAATAAAATTTTAGCATGCACTTCTTAAATGGATGAAGACATGATGAATTCTCATATGGAGCCTAGCGAGAGATGCTCTTGTGGCTTGGATGATCCTTCATCATGTCCTAGTCCTACTAGAGACTATAGCTATCTTGCTACTACTATTAAAAGCTTGAAAGTCTCCAACAGTACTTTCATCTTCTTCTATTTACTCTATGGATCATACATGGTCTAGTATGCATCACTTGTATGGGGTGGTGAAACTATATTCCATGGGCATGACATTGAAGGAAATGGTTCTTTCATGTTAGTAAATGAAGTTACAAATGTCTTTCATTTAATATTGAACATCTTTACTAGGTTCTACAGCTCTTGGTACTTGTTCATTAGTCATCTAAGTTCTCAAAAATAGCTCATTGATCAATGAATCTACGTTTAAGAACTTTAAGATCTGCATTGACTATCTCCAACTTTTTTTTTGTCTCTTTATAAAGCTTGAATTTTGTCTCATAATGAATGTAGGAGCTAGAGACCTACTTCTCTAGGTTAGATGTCAACCTCCCAACTGTTAGCATTACCAATATTGTATATTGGAGGTTAGCTAGCTCCATGTACTCTATCATCTCATTGATCTGGAACTCCTCTAGGTAGATTCCTACCTTGTTATATGCATTTAGTCCTTTAAAGATAGACTATCATACATTATCTCATTGCTAGAGTTGTTGGAGGATCTCATTCATCTTTACATTGGCTAATTTCATCTCTTTCTTAATAATTTTTTTGAGTAGCCAAACCTAGTTGATGAGAGTGGTTACTCTAGCAGTTACTCTAGTAGTTATTCTAATTATTAGAGTGGTTACTCTAGCAGTTACTTTAGCAGTTATTCTAATTATCAGATTGGTTACTCTAGTAGTTATTTTAATTATTAGAGTGGTTATTCTAGCGGTTACTTTAGTAGTTATTCTAGTTATTAGAGTGGTTACTCTGATTATTAGAGTAGTTGCTACCAAGTCTATAAATACAGTGCCTAGGCGCATAATTGGAAAAGAAGTCTTTTAGTAGTCAAGTAGCAAAACTCTTGTAGTCTATTTGAAAGTTAGAGTATTTTCCAAATGGCCACAGTAGGAGGTCTAAGTCTTGATAGATCTTTATTTGATCATTGTGTACTTGAGCACACCTTGTGTATGGCAATAAAGACAAGCTCTTTGATTCATCCTTGCAGCACTTGAGATTTCTTTTCTTACACATTTATTTTATTTTCTTATGCATTTATTTTATGTTATTTTATTTTATGTAGTTTACATTTCTATTATTAGCATAATAATTCATTTTGATCAATTAATCAAATTTTTAAATTACACAAGCTTGACTACTTCAAGCATGCATGTAATGCTTGGTAACCCAATAATGATTATTGTTTGGTAATCCTAGTAGTGTTGCACTAGTTTAGGATGTGTATGAAAAGTGTGAACAGATGTTGGTGTTAGGATTAGTTAGAACTTAGTTAATGAGTAGTTAAGTTAAATTAATCACTTAGTTACCTCTCTCCTTCCCTACTAGCACAGTACATAAAAACATAAAAGCTATAAAAATCATATGCCTGAAGCTTACGTAACCATACAATTGTGACATACAGGTAAGCTTGGGAAGCCAATGATCAACCAACCCATCCTTGTTCCACAAGGTCACATAAGCACTTAGTCCTTAGAATTCAACCAGATCGTGTGTGAAATGCTCATATTCATATGGTTGAGCATAGGGGTACCTCATCGCTCATCATTGGCATCATTTCTAGGGACTTACTTTTTTGTGTGCTAACTAGAACATATGAAATCATTAAAATTTTTAGAATGAACCATTAGGGTTGGTTGAGAAAATAATAAATAAGAATACATTGCACACTGAATAGACAAGTATGTCTCCTTCTTCATACGAAAGTGCCTCACCGCCTAGGTTTGAAACAGGAAAAAGTCAACGATGTAATACACATGATGTTGATTTACAAGTCCCTCAACAAGTTTGAGTGGTATATATTCATCCCAATGAATATATAACAGACTTCACCTTTATCCTCCATTAAGATGAAAAACTAGGTTGGTGAGACTTAGAAGGTAACATAGTATTACCTCCCGACTGTTCAGTCCCGAGCATGAAAAACTAGGTTGGTGAGACTTACATGTATAATACATTGTGCAAGACCATGAATCAAGAGAATACTATCCCACATAGGAACAATGTCAAAGAGACTTGCAATAGGAGAGAAATCATATGTCTTTGAAGGGTAAGTGATCCCAGGATGCCCCACATGTCTTAAGAGAAAATGAGGATGGTGAACCTACCTCAGGCAGTCAGCCACACAACGATGTTCCTTTCCTTGAATTTGGCCAAGGGGTTGTGTATTAGGACCTTCATTCCACTATTTATAACCTAGGTTTTGATTCCCATGGGCAAAAAGGATCTAAAATAGGGATGTGAACTCATGATAAAGGTGGACATTCTGATTGTAATCACGATCGAGGTTGAGATTACAAAAGAGAAGGTAGCAGATACTGTCATGGTGACAGTTCTCATTCTTCTTCACCTTCAGCATCTCCTTCATCCTCTCCTTTAATATATAGGCATGGTCATAAAGAAAAAGACCATGGGAATAAAGGTATACAAAGTGGAATTCATAGATGAAACAATCAGGAAAGGGGATGAGGACACTCTAGAGAGTTACGATATAGAAGAAAGGAGAGTAGGGAACAACATAGGCATTATAGATGCCATGATCGAGATGATCACAATGAAACACTCCTTGATACTCAAAGTATTTTTGACATAATTAAGGCTATTATAATTCCAACAAGGCATTAGAAAGATAGTAGGATCAAGAGATTAGATATGAACAACATCCCACAATTTGAAGGGAGATACAACGTTGACCCTCAAAATCATTTACAAGCATTCTATGATGCATGTGCCTTATAGAACATAGAGAATGAATGGAAAAAACATAATTTGTTCCCATGGATACTAGTTAAATAAGTAGAAAGATGGTACTACTCTTTAGAATTGGAATCCATTCGTAGGTGGAGTACTATGTTAGAACTATATGATGAGAAGTACCAAACATACTCCCAAGTGTCTAACTTGAAAAAGAAAATCTAATGCTAGAAACAAGGAGGACATGAACCCTTGGATGCTACCATGGGCCAATACTATGCACTATTACATCATTGCCTTGGCCATGGTTATTCATAAAGGGATCAACTACGCTATCTCATGGATGGGCTTACCCATGAAATGAAAAGAACCCTTGGGACTTATACCCAAGGGAGACTATTCAAGCCTAGGTCCCATCAAATTCAAAGACTATTGGAGCAAGTTACTAAGGAAGAAAGTGAGCTATGGAAGAGATAAAGTGCAGAAGAGTATAATCAAGATCTTTCCCTTTGGAAGAGGGGAGTAAGATTTTGTGAGGATGAAGAAGAGTCACCACTCGAAGAGATGGTGAATAGGAAAACTTTGCCTATCCAAAAGATGACATCAAAAGTTTTAGCAAACTTAGACCAAATGTGGGATTCCCTAGACAATAGATTTCAAACTATTCTTAAAATAGTAGAGGAGTCTAGAGAGCAAGGTAGGGAGACAAGAAAAAAAGAAGAGGCTGAACATGCACATAGCAAGGGTAAGGGAAAAGTTGCCATCATTAAAAAGGTTGTGGATTTAGAAACAAACAATGATAGTGGATGTGAGATATATCAATATGACCATCCTAATGGATTTTGCCCTATAATCTCACATCTGTAGGAGTTTGGGGTGTATGCACTCAACCCACAAATAAACAAAACGTAAACACACCAAAGGTCACCTTATTCTCAAGGTAACCCAAGGCAGTTCCACCAACCCTTAACATATTATCCCAGTGGAACTCCGCCACAACCGATTGAGCAATATCAATAGTGGCAGCACTCAAACGCATGGGAAATGCCACCACCAAGGCAATAGTATCCTTTCCAAAAACCTAACTCATATGGATATTACTTATAGCAGCCAATCTCTCCACGTGACTCTACTGGTCACATCACTCTTTAACCTTACTACCAAGCCCATGAGTATTATGGGACTCCCTCTTCTAGAAGTGATATTCCGAAAGCATATCATCCTTCTCATCTAGCTGCATCTCTTCCACCAATAGCTCTACTACCACCTACTCTCATGATGTAAGGTGAAATCCCTACCCAGCTGCAACAACGTAATGCCACGAGGGCTGTTAACTCTCAACCTACTATTGCTTCCAACAATCACATGAAGAAAAGACCTTTCTTTAGAACCAATAGTCTAAGAAAGCCCTTACAATCACAAGCAACTAATTCCTTAGATGCCTTAGTATCAATCAAAACTTTAGAGCCCCATTCAACCCAATCACCGCACTTAATGCATATTATCATGTTAACACATGTTGTCACCAATTGGATCAAAGCTAGACACCTTCCAAAGAAATTATTTGGTCATGGGAGTCCTTTGATATACTTACAAATTATTGGAAATGCACTATGCAAGGCTCTTTTGGATTTAGGTTCTAGTGTCAACTTAATTTCTTAAGAAATTTATAAGTCTTGGAACCTACCTCCATTGAAAAAGAACAACATCTTTCTAGAGTCGGCCATCTAGTCCATCACTATTCCATTGGGACTAGTGGAAGACATTGTTATCACTATTTGTGGATGGTCGTACCTGCTAACTTCCTAATGATTTAGGTAAACAATGGTAAGGGGGACTTCCCAATCATAATGGGAAGAGCATGGATAAGCACCATTGATGCATGCCTAGGAATTCATGATCTTTCCCTATAAATATCAAAGAAAATATATTTAGAAAGATCGAGAAGAAGAAATTTTTGTGCATTGCATATAGTGATAGGGTGTAATTACATGTAGAGGTCATGGTTTGTGCAAAGTTTAGTATTTCCTGCATGCAACCAGTGTGTACAAGTGATTAACATAAAAAGATGCCTATATGCAGCAACCACATAATAAGAAGACACCTAGTGGTTGATAACTGATCAAGAAAGTAGTTCACTCATATGCATGGAACCAACTGAGGGTTTGACTTGTGCTTACGTCAATAGCATAGATGGATTAGATCAAGTCCACTGCCAACTTCCAAGTCTTAACCTTGAAAATATCAACTAGGGGAAGTTCGAAATCCCTAAGAAATTTAAGTAGGAGCCCCTCAAGTTGAAACCATTTCCCACCAGTATGGAATACACATTCCTTAAAAATGGAAAATTGGTAATTATCAATGCTAAGCTTGCTCCGCAATAGAAAGAAGAACTATTGAAGGTAATAAATAAATGGTTGGAAGCCTTCACTTTGTCATATCTCCAATTAATTGGAATAGATCCTAGGCTATACCACCATAGAATTTACACTAACCCCTCCATGAAGCCTCAAAGAAAACCGCAGAGGTGATTGAACAATAAGCTAAAGCAAGTAGTTAAGCAAGAAATTGAATAACTTCTCAAGGTTAGGTTCATATACCCCATTTTTAATAGCAAATGGATTATCCCCTTAGTTATTGTGCCTAAAATGAGAGGCAAATGGAGGGTGTGCATAGATTTTAGGCTACTAGGTATTGAAACATTCAAAGATTACTTTTCATTTTCATTTGTTGACCATGTCTTAGACACCATCGTAGGGCATCGCTGTTATAGTTTTCTGGATGGATATAGTAGATATAACCAAATACAAATAGCCCCAGAAGACCAAGCTAAGACTACGTTCACTAGTCCTTGGGAACGTTCACATACAAATAGATGTCATTTGGCTTATGTAATGCCCTTGCAACATTTCAATGACTAGTTCTAAGCATATTCCAATAGCAGATAGGGAATGGCATGGAGGTCTTTATGGATGACTTCTCCACTTATGGATCAAAATTTGATCAAGCCTTAGACTGGTTGGAGCAAGTGTTAAAAAGATGTGTAGAAACCAATTTGAGACTTAAATAGTAGAAAAGCCATTTGATGGTCCATGAAGGCATAGTACTAGGACAAAAAATCTCACACACAGGGATAGAGGTAGACCCTGAGAAAATCAAAGTTATCCAAGGAATTACCCAATAATCAGAAACTGTCAAAGATATTTGATCATTTCTTGGACATACTAGCTACTATAGGAGATTTATTGAGAACTTTTAAAAGGTTTCCAAACCATTGGTAGAATTAACAAAAAAGGATATACCTTTCAAGTGGACCAAGGAATGCAAATTAGCTTTTCAAACTTTGAAATAGAAGCTAGTAGAAACACCCATTCTACAAGCTCCTGACTAGTTCAAACCATTCCATATCATTACTGACACATCCAACTATGCCTTAGGAGCCATACTTATATAGTTAGATGAACAAAAGCATCCTTATTACATCCACTGTGCAAGTAGAAGTATCGCTGGTGCACAACTTAACTACACTACCACAGAGAAAGAATTAACGGCTGTAGTGTTTGCACTAGAAAAGTTTACACACTATGTATTGAGATATAAAGTATATATACATACATATCATAGTGAAATAAGGTTCCTCATGAATAAATGAATGGTAAGCCCTCATATCATACGATGGCTTGTAATCTTGCAAGAGTTTGATCTTATGATGATTGATCATAAAGGCACCAGGAACGTAGTTGCTAATCATTTATCTCAATTGTGATGGGACAAAAAAGGGGACAAGTATCCAATTTCTAATTATTTTCTTGATGAATTCCTCTTTGTTGGTGTAGTGAATAATCAATCACCCACAGAGACAAACTGGTATAGTAGCATTCTTACCTATCTCCTCACCCAAAAAATACTAAAAGAGTTAAACCTTAAGAAGAAATAATAGTTTCTTTATCGAGCTAAGTACTTTATGGAAATCAATGGGAAACTTTACAAAGTGTGTCCTAATGGCTTGGTTCGATGGTGTGTTCTTGATATAGATCAATTATGAGTTTTGCAAGATGCTCATGAGGGTCCTTGTGGGGATCATTACATTGGGAGATGAAGGGCCATGAAGATCTTGCTTGTAGGATATTATTAACCTACATTGTTTCAGGTTGTTCATCAATTCATCCAATATTGTGACCACTTTACACAACCTTGTTCTTGGGATTCCATTCCATTCTCTCCTCTCCATCTTTCTTCCCATTTTCCTCCTCATTGCTGATTTTATCATTAGTCCATTCTAAGTTGATGCATTATTTTTATTTGGTAAATTCTTATGGGTAAGTTTTTAACTCTTGCTTCCAAATAACATTCCTAGAGCCTATGGACTCTTTGGTTTGTGGGTTTGTTATGGCATAAAAGGCATGAACCTGCTTTGGGGAGGACCCACTGACATTCCTTTTTGGTGAAATTGTTAAGTTATTTTCCTTAAACATTTCCTACAATCAATCATCTCTTATTTCATCACAATCCATGACATCCATTTTATTGGAATTGCCATTGTTATTTTTTTCCATCTTTCTTGTTCTTCATATTTTTCCATCTTATAGCTACTGGAGGTTCTCTTAGTTGTGGGGATCCTGGCACACATTTTTCAATATTCTCCATTTTATTATTTGCCTAACCCCTACACCTTGGGTAGTCACTTGTGATAAATATTTGAACCAGTTTCTGCCATAATCACAACTCAATCAATGCACTTCATATTGAGGTAAGGTATCAACTGCATTGTGGTTTATCTATCCTTGCTCATTTGTGACTATGTTGTGTGTGTAGATGATGATCATACAAATAATGGATTGGGCTTGGAGGAAGTACTCTAGATGGACTAGAACTAGAGCATTTATGAAATGATCAAGTCTTGTGATGTGGCTATGGATAAACAATGGAAGGTGAAATCTTAGCATTGGCAGCAACATGCTTCATTTTTTTCTCTCTTTCTCTACAAGATGTCAAATAAAGGCTTGGATGTTATTTATGTACGAGTGGTCACCATAATGGTCATGAACACTAATGTTGTAATATGTTTATTGATTCGTTCACTAGGGACATTGAGTCTATCATCCCATTCCACAGCCAGTTGTCAGTTAGTCAATAATCCCATACCTTCTCAATATTTTGTAAAGGACTTGTTTCTTTTCTTCTATACTCGAGGAAAAGTTTTCATTCAGTCATGGGGGTATGATAAGAGTGGTTACTCTAGCAGTTACTCTAATTATTAGAGTGGTTTTTCTAGTGGTTACTTTAGTAGTTATTCTAATTATTAGAGTGGTTACTCTAGCAATTACTCTATTAGTTATTTTAATTATTAGAATGGTTACTCTAGCAGTTACTTTAGCATTTATTCTAATTATTTGAGCAGTTACTCTAATTATTAGAGTAGTTTCTCCCAAGTCTATAAATACAGTGCCCAGGTGCACAGTTAGAAAAGAACTCTTTTAGCAATCAAGTGCCCATAGTAGGAGGTCTAAGTGTGGATAGATCTTTATTCGAGCATTATGTACCTAAGCAC
>MNCI01002813.1:513369-530491 GCA_015680685.1 Gnetum montanum
TAAGGATTATGTTATTCTTGTAAACTACAACAAGTTCTTGTTAATGTTATTGATCATAGCCTCTGACATGGATGCATCAAAGATTATCATTTCTTTTGCATTCTTGGACTTTTGATATTTTTATTAAAGCTATTGAAAAGTTTCATCTTATATAAACTCTAGCTAGAGAATGCAAGAATTGAGAGATATGCTCTTAAATTTGCAACTTCAATGGCCAATTAATCATTGGTCATTATGGCCTCCTCAAGTTATGGATTTGCAACCAACAATTTGCCCCTTGTCTTGTGTATCTATGACTAGTTTCTAGTAATTTCATATGAAAGATTAAAGATCTCTGTAAGTGTTTTCCTAGCTTCTAATAGTGTTTCCAGTCTCTTCTCATGTTGGATATCACTTATCTAACCACTTTTGGCTTCTATAGGTGCATGAATATCTACCACGATATTGATGTCTAGTATAAGACTAAGACCTCCATCACTATCTCTTAGTCCTATGCTAAATCACTAGGATCATTTTTGACTCATCTTCCTACAACATGATTGATAATATTGTAGCATTTCTCAAAATCTCATAAAATATTTATTCATGAATAAACACTATAACCTCCCTCACACTTGAATTGGGTCTTGTGGATGCCTAGTTCCTCTACATGAAGAATAGTAGGGCCCTTTTAGTATACAACCAACTAATGATCCTCATGACCTCATTTAGATGACTTGTGGCTAGATAGTAAATCGATGAATTCTCACCATTTGTAGATCCTTGTTATTACTATAGCTACCATGCTTGAAGTTTCTTAAGTTTTTCAGCAACTACAAGCATATTTGGTATAACTTCTAGAGATGCAAATGATGGTGGTGATGGCTAATACTCTTCTTGTAGCTTTTTCACTACAGTATTCTATATTATTTTCTATCATGATGTGGTAGGAGCATGGTAGATCATGTCATTTGAATAGCAAGTTATCCCCTTTCCCCTCTTGTTTACATAATTTTCTGATTAAGCATGAGAAGGGGAGTCTCTTCCTATCCTTTTCATTTTCTTTTAACCATTTTTAAATCTCCAACAAATGAGCTATGCATGCCTAAGAAGATGAGATATGCATGCCCTAGGTTTTCCAACATTAAGATTTCAATAACTTTTATATTGGTATTGGAAAAATTGAGGGCTTTTGCTATGGCCTCAACTAAATAAGAGATGGTAATGATCTTACTTTTTATTGATGCATCTTCTTATCAATTGTTTGAAAATAGGTACATCTCTCCCATGTACCACTCTTTGCTATTATATAAAATGAGCCATAAAGGGGACCCTTGTAGTTACATCCTAATCTCTTCTGGCATCAATTCTAAGAATGATCCAAATTTTAAGTCCTCTAGGATGGAACTTTGTACCTCGTTGATCCTAATCCATTTAAGCAAGCCTCTGTGATGGTGATCTTTAGGTTAGGCCTTTTCCTGTGAACCTCATTCTATCTAGATTGGCCTATCTATGCAATGAGAATCTATCTAACAAATTCCACTTCTAGTTCCTCCTAAAGAGGTCTAGTAGCATGCATTACCTTGATATCTTATTCTTCATATTGTTACTATTATTATTATTGTTGGCTCCTTCCTCCTCAAGGTTACTTATCCCTAGGTTGTGATGACCCTTCCACTTGTGATCCTCATTTAGGTGCCATCTATGACCACACACATAAACCATTATTATCTCTTTAATTCATAACCTTTATTTATTTAATAAATTTCTTAATTAGATCAAATTATGTTAATTTATTACGCATTAAGGGTTGATCATTTAAGTGCTTATTTATGATCATAGCCTAGGTGTATTATTTTAATATTATTCTATTCCTAGTTATTGAAGTTTGTTTATTGCTCTTAACTCTTCATGGTAATTAATTTAATATTATTTTAAAAGGTTAACCATGGAGAGTTAGAAAAAATTTCAATTTTTTTTTGTAAAAATGCCAAATATTTTTGTCCCCCATGTTGCAAAGCATACCTTCAATAGCTTAAGGGTTGAGAAATGGATGAAAATGGGTAAGGGATGTAGAAGTTAAGATTCCTAAACTCTGAAAAATTGCAAAAACATTTTAGCACTTTTGAAAAATGGTACAAAATAAGCTAATTGTCTCATGTATTTATAGATTTTTTATGCTAAGTTAATGGGGTTGGAGTGTAATATGTTAAAATGTCAAATGATTTAAAAGATGATGGATGAATATATTTTTGGATCTCTAACTATATAAAATGATTTCTAGTGGTTTAGGTCTCTTAATTGATATTCTTGAATCTTTAGGAAAAGATCAAAATAAGTTTCTAATTGAAAGAAAATAATTTTTGTACTCTACTATAATCTCTTGATATTTATCATCTTTTAAGGTACTACTAATGAGAGATTTTAACTTCGAAAGTCAACATCCTTGATTTTAATAACTTTATAGATCTAATGATATTAATGAGATTCTTGAATGCTTCTCTACAAATGAAAGGTAATTGAAGGAAATTCAACTAGAAGTTTCTTTGCAAGATTTGGAAGAATATTAATCACTTATGTAGGGGGAGGCTATTTTTATGTTTTGGGACCACTAATTTAGGGGACGTTTTTAGAGATTATCACTAAGACACTCCAAATTGCAAGATTTCATTCTCAAACACCCATAGTAGAAAATTAGAAAGAAATAGTTTATTCATATTAAAATTTGAATACTCAGGCATCTTCAATGGTATATGAAGTAAGAAAAGATTTTCATACTCTTTTTTGATAAAGTATTTCAGGTAAACATGAAAATTATGATATATATATATTATTCGTATTTAACATGGTCATATTAAATTGTTTTTTTGATATTATTTGTATTTCTTTTAATCATAAAATTATTTAGTGTAATCAATAGTATAGGCCTTGGTCATTCTTATGGTTTTTGAGCTCTTCAAAGTACATGTGCTATCTCTCTTCTTGAATATGAGATCTACTCATGATAACCTCACACTAGAGTCTAAGAAAGAGGAATAAGATATTCTTGATATATGATGAATACTATTTGAAAATAATTTTCCTTTATTATGAATATATCCTTCATAATCATAAAATCTATACCATTATAGTGATTTTGTTACTAATGGTTTATGATTCACTAGTTCAGAGACAAGTTAGTTGATCTTCAACACTCAAACTTTGGAGTTCATCCTTTGGTTCTTGGATATCAATTGAAATACTTCAATTAGTTGTGATTTATCTTTGTCTACAAATAGATAAGGGAAAAATCTTAATGAGATTTAGTCTTTCATTATTAGTCCTATAAAACCTATGCTAAAGGATGTGTACTCTTTAAGTGGTATCTATCACATTTTCTTCCTTAGCTAAATGTTTGTGTCTTTATGGGATTTTCATATAATTTTAGGTAGATATGGTAGAAATTTTACCTTATGGAATTTTATTAAGGATCGTTGGGTAGGTATTTTTCATGCTTCCCTTCTTTTAGATGTTGTCCATTGGTCATGATGTGTGATACTAATATTGGTCATTGGTCATTGGTCATATTGTGTGGATTAATATTAATATTGATCATTGATCATGTTGTGTGGTATATGATGTTGCTTTGTATGATGTTACTAATTTGGTTTATCCTCTTGGCTATATTATATGATGGGTAGCTCATGATATTACTATATATCTATATGATCTCATCTGATTAGAATAATGGATATGAACCTTTACCTCCTTTTTTCCACTTGCACTTTCTACTATCATATATATATTTTTGTTAGTAATTTTTACATATTTTATGATATGTGCTAACCTATGTACTTAAGTTTTGGGCATCACCATAAAGAGGTAGAATATTGACCTTTTGGTATGTCAAAACCTTATAGAAAATGGAAAATGTGGAATTATATTTATAGTCTTGTAGGGTTAAGAAGGCACAAGTGACAAGATGATTGAAGAAGAGCTAAGTTGTGATGAAAAAACAAGAGCTAGGATGTCAAAATAATATTTGGAATTAAAATGAGATCCATAAGACAAATGAACATGTTCCAATGACTACCAAGATGTCAAAATGTCAAAGAAATGCTCTAGAGATTAAAGATGACTTATAAGCTAGTTGTCTCAGATTAATAGGAGACATCTCAATCCTTTTAGAGACATCTCAGCTAAGATGTGTCAAGATAACCATCTCACTTTCTAGGTAGACATCTCACAAAAATTGAAGGTGTTTTCACATAGATGTGTCAACCTCAAATGGGATGTTCTAATTAGCCATTTCCTAGCCATTGCACAAATTCTAAGGAATTTTTGAAAAATCAAAGACTATAAAACAAAGTGTAATTCTTCATAAACATTCAAGAACTATTCATTGAACATTAATAATTATCCTCATCAAGTGATATGTTTTTATTCCTCATTGTATTTATCATTTGTATTTTGTACTTGTATTGAGAGTTTTAGTTCAGGAAATTTGTAAATTGAGTTACATTCTTTTCTTTCTTTGTAATCCTATGGGATACATGTGCTTCTTATGGGAATACATCTTTATAAAGCTTATTGAGACCTTGAGGGGTTGAGTGTATTTGTATCAATGAAACACTCTAGTGCAGAGTTCACATTTTTTAAAGGTTATGGGATCCTTGAAATTAGATTTTTGAGCTTGTTGGGACCTTGCATGGTTTAGTGTTTTTCTAGCAAGAAAAAACTCCATGTAGAGCTCAAAAATTTATAAAGGTTGTGGCATTCTCTAAATTAAATTTTTTAAGAAACAAAGTTTAAAGGTATGCAAGGATTCTACCTTCTAGGTATGAAAGTACCCAAGTTGTAGAACCGCATAAAAATTAGTGTGTGGTTTAATTGTCTTGGTTATTTTAATTGGATAACTTATTCAATCCTCCTTCTATGTCCTTAATTTGTAAAGTGTGTCATCCTTGATAAAAAGAAAAGAATATATACACTAGAAGAGCCTTGAGAAGAAATCAAGGTCCTCCTTCTTTATTGCAAAAACAATGATATTAGGACCTTCTTGCCCTTGGAGACTTCATAACATGTCTCCATGCATTGATATTTCCTAAGTTATCCTTACATGGATTGATATTTTTTGGAGATATGGTCTATTACTTCATCCTCTTGTCTTGGAAATTCAATTTTTAGCGTCATGATTTGGGTCATGAGCATGGCAAGAATAAAGCAATCGAGAGGCATCAAAATATTTCCTTTCATATCCCTCAAATGTAACTATTAAACCTTATGGATAATGAAGATGAAATCAAGATAGTATGGATATAAATGTACATAGATCATCCTTATCTAGTGATGTTATTCATCAATAGTCCTTTTGGTCTTATCATGTTGCTAGTTGAAGTCATTAACATGAGTTGGTGACTCATTCTTGTAAGAAGAAGTTAATCAGTAATGCAAATAAAGTGTACCTTCATATATTATTATTATGGAGGAAGGATATATTATATTATATTTTCTTTACAATGATTCTATATGGATTCACTATTTACAAATACTTAGCACACCTAGATAATTAAGTTCATAGTAATGACATTAATGATGAGTGGCAGGTAGTCCTTATGCCTAATCATATGAATCACAAGTGTTCACATGAGATCCAATAAAATTCCATGAACTTATTTACATAAGTGAATGATATTTGTAAATGGTAAATTATGTATTTTTAGGTCATTGTCCTCCCAATCCACACTTGTGTTAATTTGTGCATATGGTTAAGTGTAGATGAGACATAAGATATCTATTTTAATAATTTTTATTATTTTATATCCTACTTGCTAAATGACTAAATGGATTAAGATTTTATTCTTAAATTAACTAACTAATTGATCACTCTGTTAACTAACTATCTTAACATAGTGTATTTGATCCCACTTTTCATACATATCCTGAACTTATATTAAAATTGTTTGGTTACCAAATATATTACTAGGCATACCAAGTATCCACTTTTGGGATTACTAAGCATTAATATGTTATTCTTGAAGTGATTGTACTCATGTTCTTATAAATAATAACATTAATTACTTAAGAACAAGAATGTAAATTACATGTAACTAAAGTACTAAAGAGTAGAATTATGCTAGTCTAAGTGCTACAATGAATATAGGAAATCTTGATTTTATTGTTGTTCAAGAAAATGTGTCTAGGTACATGTATTATTAAATAAAATTTTGTATAATCTCTCAAATTCACACTATGGACACTTAGTGGAAAAATATTCTAACTTGCACAAGAAGAAACTACAAGAATTTAGCTAAAGCTATGACCAAAAGGGATCATAAATGTGAGGGGTGTGCAGATTTATATAGGCAACAAGTACATAAATGTCAACATACCTATGTCAATGCATCATAGCATGCATCAATGGGGATATGTTGATGTGGCTACGTCAAAGAGAATACATTGACACAACCTATCTTATTAATGGTTCATTAATATGTAACATAGAGTTGTTGATAAGGAAAAGAATCATCTGCATAGTGCATGTTAAGAAATTTCCTACCTTAAGCACCAATTAAATTACTTTACTAATATTCTGTTGTAGATCATAATGTATATTATGTGAAAAAAATTCTATAGTAATAATAAAAATATAGGAAGTTAGAGGATAACCTTGACAAAATAATTGTTGAATAGAAAAGGAGAAACTTAATTCACAATTAGGAGCAACTTGAGCATTAGCATCAATGAGTAGGGTATAGACAAAATAAATAAAATAATCACTAAATTCTAGTTTATATAGGTAAGAAATAATAAAATTTCATTCAATCTTGACATAAGCTTTAGCATAATCTAACTTAATAATATTAATGTCTTAGTTAATATAAAAAAGCCACTATGTTCCATCATAATTTATAATAATATTATTTAAGATATATCCACATTTAACAAAACTAGTTTACTCAAGTTTGATGATATCTTTATTAACTTTTTAAATTTGAAAAGTCATGTATTTAGTCAAAATTTTAAAAGTATTGTTAAGAAAACTAATAAGACTCCAATTACCAATATGATGAAGATATCTATTCTTAGAAAGAAGAAAAAGTGAATCTTTATTAACATTTTTACCAAGAGAAAAATTTTTAATGGCTTCTTAGAAAACATGAAAAACATCATCATCAATAATTTCTTAATGCTTTTTAAAAAATTCAATAAGAAAACCATTAAAACCTAGAGCTTTATCATCTACTAAACTAAAGGTTGCTTCTTTAATTTCTTCCACTAAAGTTTCATTTTTAAGAATACTTTGATGTATTTCTATTATAGGATGAGAAATTAATGTACTATAGGCTTGGAAAGATTCCTTGCTAAAATCTTCAAAAAAATAAAAATCATTTGCTAAAACATAATTAAGATTCTTACAATCTATAATGATAAAATCATTTATATAAAGAAATTCTACTTTAGGTACTTGATGATTTCATTTTAGAAATTTTAAAAATTCCTTAAAAGTTCATCTCCAAAATTCAGCCAATCCATGGAATGTTTAGTGATAGCACTTTTAGCTTTGAAATCATCCCAACATTGTTCAACATAACAAGCTTTAGCCACAACTTTTTAAATTTCAAGATTAAAGAGATTCTTCTCAAAAATATTTTGTAGTTACTTGATAGATTCTAAAATGTCATCCTTAACTTGACACTTAATTATAACAAATTACTTTCCAAACCATCTTGCATAATTTCGAACTCTATAAGTAGCTTACTACCACCAATTAATCCAATCAATATCACCAGTAGGATTTTTTTTTACACTTCATAAAGACATTAAAATATTTTTTCCACTAGCTCCAATCAACATATTATCATTAATAAAATAATATTATTTTTTTGAAAGGAGGTATAATTAATTTGAGAGAGAAAAATACTAACATGAAAATAGTTTGAAAAGTAGCATCTATGTGCACTTCTAATTTTCTTATAAACTTCCAAAAGAGAACACTAGAGATGTAAAATCTATCAAGTCAATAATAAATTCTACCATTTTCTTGTTGAAAATTATACTAAGTATAATGCTTATCATTTGAATGATGTGAAAATAAAGAGCTAACATTAAAAAAAAAAATAATTTTCTTTAAAATTACATCAATCTTCTTTTTATTGGAAAAACATATTAGTTGGAAGACCACCAAGTTTATCTTAATGACTTTAAACCATATTAAAATTACCTCCAATAATTTAAGAAACTTTTAGCATAGTTATAAGATATTTCTAAACCTTTAATTGATCTTTTGAATTATTGGGAACATAAATAGTACAATGTCCAAAGTCTCCTTTTTCACTATATAAAGTAATCCAAATAACTCTTCTAAGGTTATCAAAATTAGGATTCAAAAATTTTCTAATATACTTTTTATTAATAATAATACCAACACCTCCTTTATTAAGTTCATGAGTAGTGATGAGCGGCAAGGTACCCCTATGCTCAACCATAGAAATATGAGCGTTTCATGCATGATTCGGTTGAATTCCAAGGACTAAGTGCTTATGTGCCCTTGTAGAACAAGGATGGGTTGGTTGATCATTGTCTTCCCAAGCATACCTATATGTCATGATTTTATGGTTAAGTAAGCTTGAGACATATGATTTTTATAGCTTTTATTTTTTATGTCCTATGCTAGTAGGGAAGGAGAGAGGTAACTAAGTGACTAATTTAACTTAACTACTTATTAACTAAGTTCTAACTAATCGTAACACCAACATCTGTTCCCATTTTCTATACACATGCTAAACTAGTGCAAGACTACTGGGATTACCAAACACTAATCGTTATTGGGTTACCAAGTGTTACACGCATGCTTGAAGTGGTTGTGCTTGTGTAATTTAATGATTTTCTTAATTGATCAAAATGAATTTCTATGCTAATAATAGAAATGTAAAGTGCATAAAATAAAATAAAATAAATGCATAAAAAAATAAAATAAAAGAAATGCATAAAAAAACAAATCTCAAGTGTTGCAAGGATGAATCGAAGAGCTCACATTTATTGCCATACACAAGGTGTGCCCAGGTACACAATGCTTGAATAAAGATTTATCCACACTTAGATCTCCTGCTATGAGCACTTGGAAAATACTCTAATTTTCAAACAGACTACAAGAGTTTCATTACTTGACTACTAAGAGACTTTTTTCCAATTGTGCGCTTGGGCATTGTAGTTATAGGCTTGGGAGCAATTATAATAATTATAGTAACCATTCTAATAATTAGAATAAATACTAAAGTAACCACTAGAGTAACCACTCTAATAATTAGAATAACTGCTAGAGTAACCACTAGAGTAAACACTCTAATAATTAGAGTAAATGCTAGAGTAACCACTCTAATAATTAGAATAACTACTAGAGTAACAACTAGAGTAACTACTCTAATAATTAGAATAACTGCTAGAGTAACCACTCTCATCATACCTCAACCACTGAATAAAAAATTTTCCTCAAGTTCCTTACAAATTATTGGAAAGTTATGGGATTATTGATTAATTGACAACTGATGGTGGAATGGGATGACAGACTCAATGTGCCTAATGAACAGATCAATAAGCATATTACAACATTAGTGTTCATGACCATTGCGATGAACACTTATACATAAATGACATCCAAGCCTTTATTTGGTAGCTTGAAGAGAAAGAGAGAGAGAGAAAGAAGATGAAGCATGTTGCCACCAATGCTGAGATTGCGCCTTTCATTGTTTATCCATAGCCATGCCACCAAACTCGCTCCTTTCGTAAATTCTCCAGTTCCAATCCATCTTGAGTGCTTCCTCCAAGCCTAGTTCATTGTTTGTATGATCACCATCTGCACACACAACACAGTCACAAATGAGCAAGGATAGATAATCCATAATGCAGTTGATACC
This sequence comes from Gnetum montanum, assembly GCA_015680685.1. Lineage (NCBI taxonomy): Eukaryota > Viridiplantae > Streptophyta > Gnetopsida > Gnetales > Gnetaceae > Gnetum > Gnetum montanum. Next base: position 523,245 of record MNCI01002813.1, read on the forward strand.
TTGCCTTGATATGAAGCACATTGGCTAAGTTGTGGTTATGGTAGAAACTGGTTTAAAGATTTATCATTGGCAACTACCCAAGGTGTAGGGGTTAGGAAATTAGTAAAATAAAAAAATTAAAAAATCTGTGCCAGGGCCCCCATGACTAAGAGCAAACCTTTGGTAGCTATAAGATGGAAAAACATGAGGAACAAGAAAGATGAAAAATATCAATGACAATGCCAATAAAATGGATGTCATGGATGGGGATGAAACAAGAAATGATTGATTGCAAGAAATGTTTAAGGAAAAGAAGTTAACAATTGCACCAAANAAGAGGATGGATTGGCCAGGTGTATTGATGCAAGGTCACTAAATGTGGTTGGTTTGAGTCTACATTTGGGATGAAGTTCTACTTAGTCACATTAACCATAAAATACATAAGGGAATTTACACAACCTTGTTCTTGGNAACCACATTTAGTGACCTTGCATCAATACACCTGGCCAATCCATCCTCTTGAAGCAACAATAATGCCTTCACAAAGAGTGACCACCATCCTGAGGAGAGCGAGATGGAGAAGCAAGAATTGAGAAAGGGCCTCAGTTAAAGGGAACCTTCAAGCATGGGTAACATGTCTTTCTAGTTTCATAACCAGTGCTTGTAGCCCATATTGCTTTATTATGTCTAAGGGGTATGCTTTGAATTCTCACTTTTCTCCTTTTTCATTTTTTCATGAGAACCACACCATGAAAAGACTTATTTTTATTCACTTGGCTTCCTAATGTTTGAACAATGTCAGAACGGTAGAAAACCCAAGAAACAAGCATCTGAACACCCAAGAGAATGGCCAACACAAATGCATCAAATCCCCTTGAAGCCACACCCTTTTCATACTTTGAGTTTTTCCTTGGTTTGAAAAGTACCCATCCACCAATTCATTAATAAATTTACTTAGATAAATGGGACTATATAGTTCCAAGCCAAAGGAGACCAGAGAGTTGTATGGATGAGTAGACAACGTGGACTCATTGCCTGTTTTACCAAAAGAACCATATCTTAATATTAGCATCATAATTCAAAGGTAAAAACCAAACATTAGCAATCAATATGATATAATTCAATCCACCATCATGAGCACTTATTCGATGAAAAATAAAAGTAAGTCAAGTAATCAAAAAAATAGTAAAAATATGAACGATGGTGTAAAAAAAATAAGAAAAGTTGGAAAAATGTATAAAAAAAAATGTGTGAAACAAAAATATGTAAAACAAAAATGTGTAAAAAAATTCAAAAATAATTAAGGGCCTAGAATGGTTAGCATAGGGGGCCATCTCCCCCACAACTAAGTTGGAAGGAGGAGATTTGAAATAGTGAGTAGGGTTATCCATCAAGAGAGGTAGCATGTGTACTGGCTGTCTTAAGCTCCCAAAAAGGTTTGGTTTGTTGCACATTGATTAAAAGTTTCTTATCCAAGCTCTCAAGTTCGTATATTGTTATAGCCCCTAAAGGAAGAGTTGCATAAATAATATAAGGTCCTTTCGACAATGTTTGAAATTTAGTACATTGTGGCACATATGTGGGATTCTAGTAGAGAACCTTATCTCTTGGTTGATATTTAACTTTCCTATTTTTTAGGTCATGACATTTTTTATTGAAGGCCTTATGCAATTTTTTAGATGACAGGGTAGCTAATCAGTTTTCATCTAGCAAGTTAAGGGTTACTAACCATTTTTTCTATGCTAGATCAAGATCACATGCCATGGATAGTGTACAAAGCTTAGTTTGAATGGGAAGCATTGGTAATTTAGTGTACACTAACTCATAGGGAGAGTAGCTTGTAGGGAGTTTCCATGTGGAGTGGTATTCCCAAAGAGAATTGTTCAGTTTAGTTCTCTAGTATCACCTAAACTTTATAATGGTTCTTGTCAATATCTTTGTAATCTCCCTATTGGTGACTTTTGCTTGACCGTTCACTTGGGGGTGGTATGGTGCAGTCAATTTATACTCAACCCTTAAGCATTGCATTAATTTCCAAAAAGTTGCACCTATGAAGGATGTACCATTATCTAAAATAAGTGCACGTGGCACACCAAACTTGTTTATGATTTTTTGTTGAATAAATTGTGTAGCTATAGATGATGTATAATCTTTAATAGCAGCTGCTTTGACCCATTTTGTTAGATAATCAATGAAAACAATAATATAAGCTTTTCCATTGGACATTGGTGTAATCGACCCTATGAAATGAATTCCCCAAATGTTGAAGGATTCTAATGGTTGAATCCATTGTTGCAGATCCTCCATTCTAGCAGTCATTCCCCCATCACGTTGACAATGCTCACAAGATTGGATGAAATGATGGGTGTCCCAAAATAATGTAGGCCAATAATATCCAGTAAGTAGGATCTTGATGACCATTCACCTCCTAGTGTAATGACCCCCACAAGGACCCTCATGAGCATCTTGGAGAACTCATAGTTAATCTATATCGGGAACACACCATCAAACCAAGCCATCGAGACACACTTTGTAAAGTTTCCCATTGATCTTCATAAACTACTTGGCTCAATGAAGAAACTATTATTTCTTCTTAAGGTTTAACTCTTGTGGTGTTTGTTGGGTGAGGAGATAGGTAAGAATGCTATTATACTAGTTTATCTCCATGGGTGATTAATTATTCACAACACTAGCAAAGAGGAATTCATTAGGAAAATGATCAAAAATTGGATACTCATCCTCTTTGTTGTCCCATCACAACCAAGATAAATGATCAGCAACTACATTCTTGGTGCCTTTGTGATTGATCATCATTAAATTGAACTCTTGTAAGATTACAATCCATTGTATAATACGAGGGCTTACCATTGGCTTATTCACGAGAAACTAGGTTGCACTATGATCTATATGTATATATACTTTATATCCCAATACATAGTGTCTAAACTTTTCTAGTGCAAACACTACAACCATTAATTCTTTCTCTGTGGTAGATTAGTTAAGTTGTGCACCAATGATACTTCTACTTGCACAATGGATGTAATAAGGATGCTTCTAGTCATCTAACTATGTAAGTACGGCTCCTAAAGCATAGTTGGACACATCATTCATGATATGGAATGGTTTGGACTAGTTAGAAGCTTGTAGAATGGGTGTTTCTACTAGATTTTGTTTTAGAGTTTGGAAAGCTAATTTGCATTCCCTAGTCAACTCAAAAGGTATGTCCTTTTTCATTAATTTCACCAATGGTTTGGAAACCTTTGAAAAATTCTCAATAAATCTCCTATAGTAGCTAGTATCTCCTGGGAATGATCAAATATCTTTGATGGTTTCTGGTTGACAAGTAATTCCTTGGATAATTTTTATTTTCTCATGATCTACCTTTATCCCTATGTGTAAGATTTTGTGTCCTAGTACTACACCTTCTTGGACCATCAAATATCTTTTCTGCCAGTTGAGCCTTAAATTGGTTTCTACACATATTTTTAACACTTGCTCCAACTAGTCCAAGGCTTGATCAAAGTTTGCTCCATAAGTGGAGAAGTCATCCATAAAGACCTCCATGCCATTTCCTATCTACTGTTGGAATATGCTTAGAGCTAGTTGTTGAAATGTTGCATGGGCATTGCATAAGAAAACAACATCTATTTGTATGTGAACATTCCCTAAGGATTGGTGAACTTGGTCTTGGCTTGGTCTTCTAGGGCTATTTGTATTTGGTTATATCTACTCTATCCATCTAGAAAATTGTAATAGCGATGCCCTACGATGGTGTCTAAGACTTGGTCGATAAATGGAAATGAAAAGTAATCTTTGAATGTTGCAATACTTAGTAGCCTAAAATCTATGCACACCCTCCATTTGCCTCACTTTTTAGGCACAATAACTAAGGGGCTAGCCCATTCACTATTAGCAATGGGGTATATGAACCCAACCTTGAGAAGCTATTCAATTTCTTCCTTACCTACTTGCTTTAGCTTAGGGTTTAATCGCCTCTATGATTATCTTCAAGCCTTCATGGAGGGATCAGTTAAAATTCTATGTTAACATATCCTAAGATCTATTCTAATTAATTCAGGATATGACCAAATGAAGGCTTTTGACCATTTATTTATTACCTTCAGTAGTTCTTCTTTCTATTGAGGAGCAAGTTTAGCGTTGATAATTACCAATTTTCCATTTTTAAGGAACATGCATTTCATACCGGTGGGCAATGGTTTCAGCTTGAGGGGCTCCTACTTAAATTTCTTAGGCATTTCCAACTTCCCCTAGTTGAAATTTTCAAGGTTAAGATTTGGAAGTTGGTAATGGACTTGCTCTAATGAGTCTATGCTATTGATGTAAGCGCAAGTTAAACCTTCAGTTGGTTCCATGCATATGAGTGAACTACTTTCTTGATTAGCTATCAGCCACTGGGTGTCTTCTTATCATGTGGCTATTACATACATGCATCTTTATATGTTAATCACTTTTTCACACTGATTACATGTAGCCAATGCTAAACTTTTCACAAACCATGACCTCTACACGCAATTATGCCATGTTTCACTATATGTGATGCACAAAAATTTCTTTTTCTCAATATTTCTGAATGTATTTTCCTTTGATATTTTTAGGGAAAGATCGTGGATTCCTAGGCGTGAATTGATGGTGCTTACCCATGCTCTTTCGATTATGATTGGGAAGTCCCCCTTACCATTCTTTACCTAAATCATTAGGAGGTCAGCTGGGTATGACCACCCACAAACAATGGTAACAATGTCTTGTACCAATTCCAATGGGATAGTGATGGACTGGTTGATCAACTCTAGATAGATGTTGCTATTTTTTAATGGAGGTAAGTTCTAGGCCTTGTACATTTATTGAGAATTCAAGTTGACATCGGAACCTAAATCCAAAAGATCCTTGCATGACGCATTTCTAGTGATTTGTAAGTATATCAAAGGACTCCCAAGATTAGAGAATTTCTTGGGAATGTGGCTAGCTTTGATCCAATTGGTGATGGAATGTTTTAGCATGAACATATGCATTGAGTGTGGTGATTAGGTTGAAGGGGGCTCTAAAGTTTTGATTGATACTGATGCATCTAAGGAATTATTTGCTTGTGATTGCAAGGACTTGGTTGGATTTTTGGTTCTAGAAAAAAGCTCTTTTCTTCATGTGTTTGTTGGAACCAATAGTAGGTTGAGAGTTAACAGCTCTCATGGTGTTATGTTGCTACAGTTAGGTAGGGATTCCACCTTGCATCATGGGAGTAGGTGGTAGTGGAGATATTGGTGGAAGAGATGCAAATGGATGAGAAAGATGATATGCTTGTAGAATATCACCTCTAGAAGTGGGAGTCCCATAATACTCTTAGGCTTGATGGTAAGGTTGAGAAGTGATGTGACTAGTAGAGTCACGTGGGGAGATTCACTGTTTCATGTAATATCCATATAGGCCAGATTGCCAGTAAGGATACTATTACTCTGGTGATGGAATTCCCCATGATTGTGGGCATTGTCATTATTGATATTGCTCAATCAGTTTTGGTGGGATTCCACTGGAATAATATGTTAAGGGTTGGTGGAACTATCTTGGGTTACCTTGAGGGTAAGGTAACCTTTAGGGTGTTTGCCCTTTGTTTAATCGTGGGTTGAGTGCATACACCCTAGACTCCTGAAGATGTGAGATTGTAGGGCAACATCCCTTAGGATTTTCGTATTGACATATCTCACATCCACTATCATTTTCTGTTTTTGACTCCACAACCTCTTCAATGATGTCAACTTTACCCTTACCCTTGCTATGTGCATGTTCAGCCTCTTTCTTTTTTCTTTTTTCGTGATCACTACCTTTCTCTCTAGACTCCTCTACTATTTTAAGAATAGTTTAAAATCTATTGTATAGGGAATCCCACATTTGGTCTACCTTTTTTGAAACTTCTGATGTCATATTTTGGATAGGGAAAGTTTTCCTATTCACCATCTGTTTAATTGGTGACTCTTTTTCATCCTCACAAAATCTTACTCCCCTCTTCCAAAAGGAAGGATCTCTATTATATACTTCTACACTTTCTATCTTCCATAGCTCACCTTCTTCCTTAGCAACTTGCTCCAATAGTCTTTGGATTTGATGGGACCTAAGCTCGGATAGTCTTCCTTGGGCATAAGTCCCAAGCATTATTCTTGTTTCATGCCTAAGCCCATATACGAGATGGCATAGTTGATCCATTTATGAATAACCATGATTAGGAAAATGATGTAACAATGCATAGCATCGGTCCATGGCAACATCCAAGGGTTCATATCCTCTTTGTTTCCAGCCTTGGATTTGCTTTCATAGGTTGGACACTTGGGGGCACATTTGGTACTGCTCATTGAATAATTCTAACATAGTACTCCATCTATGAATAGATTCTAGTTCTAAGGACCAGTACTAGCTTTCCACTTCTTTAACTAGTTTCCATGGGAATAACTTAAGTTTTTTCCATTTGTTCTTTATGTTTTGTAAGACACACACATCATGAAATTCTTGTAAATTATTCTGAGGATTAGCATTGTATCCCCCTTCAAATCGTGGGATATTATTCATATCTAATCTCTTGATCCTACCATCTTTCTAGTGCCTTTTTGGAATTCTAACAACCTCAGTTATGTCTAACATACTTTGAGTAGCAAGTAGGGGTTCATCGTGATCATCTCATCCATGGTTTCTATGATGCCTACGTTGTTCCCTACTCTCCCTTTTTCTATTTCACGACTCTCTAGAGTGCCCTAGTCCCCTTTCCTAGCTATTTCTTCTATGACTTCCACTTTGCCTACCTTTATCACCATGTTATTTTTCTTTATGAAAACATCCAGTTATTGAAGGAGAGGGTGAAGGAGATGATGAAGGTGAAGAAGAAGGAGAACCATCACAATGATGGTGTCTACTACCTTCTCTTCTATCGTCTTGACCTTGATCACGAGTGCAATCAAAATTTCAACCTTTATCATGAGTTCATGTCCCTTTTTCAGATCCTTTGTGCCCATGGGTATCAGAACCTAGGTTATGAATAGTGAAATGAAGGTTCTGATACATAACCCCTTGGCCAATGTCAAGGGGAGGAACATCATTATGTGGCTGACTACCTAAGGTTGGTTCACCACCCTCATTTTTGTTTAAGATATGTGGGGCATCCTGGGACAACTTACCCTTCAAAGACTTATGATGTCTCTCCTATTGCAAGTCACTTTGATGTTGTGCCTCTATGGGATGGTACTCTCTTGAGTCATGGTCTTGCACAA
>MNCI01002813.1:530569-545074 GCA_015680685.1 Gnetum montanum
CTTGTTTATTATTTTCTCAACCAACCCTAAGGATTCATTCCAATGATGTGAATGATTTCCTATGTTCTAGTTAGCGCACAAACAACTAAGTCCCTAACAACAGTGCCAATGATGAGTGGCAAGGTAACCCTATGCTCAACCATACGAACATGAGCATTTCATGCATGATTCGGTTGAATTCCAAGGATTAAGTGCTTATGAACCCTTTTGGAACAAGGATGGGTTGGTTGATCATTGTCTTCCCAAGCATACCTATATGTCATGATTGTATGGTTAAGTAATCTTGAGGCATATGATTTTTATAGCTTTTATGTTTTTATGTCCTGTGTTAGTAGGGAAGGAGAGAGGTAACTAAGTGACTAATTTAACTTAACTACTCATTAACTAAGTTCTAACTAATCCTAACACTAGCATCTATTCCCACTTTCCATACACATCCTAAACCCATGCAACACTGCTAAGATTACCAAATGCTAATTGTTACTGGGTTACCAATAATTACATGCATGCTCAAAGTGGTCGTGCTTGTGTAATTTAATGATTTGCTAAATTGATCAAAATGAATTGTTGTGCTAATAAAAGAAATGTAAAGTACATAAAAAAATTAAAATAAATTCATAAGAAAGTAAAATAAAAGAAATGCATAAGAAAACAAATCTCAACTGCTATAAGGATGAATTGAAGAGCTCGTCCTTATTACCGTACATAAGGTGTGCTTAGGTACAAAATGTTCGAATAAAGATCTGTCCACACTTATACCTCCTTCTATAGGCACATGGAAAATACTCTAACTTTCAAATAGACTACAAGAGTTTCGCTACTTGACTGCTAAAAGGCTTTTTTCCAATTGTGCGTCTAGGAACTATATTTATAGGCTTGGGAGCAACTACTCTAATAATTAGAGTAACTACTCTAATAATTAGAATAACTACTAAAGTAACCTCTAGAGTAACCAATATAATAATTAGAATAACTACTAGAGTAACCACTAGAGTGACCACTTTAATAATTAGAGTAACTGCTAGAGTAACCACTAGAGTAACTTCTCTAATAATTAGAATAACTGCTAGAGTAACTGCTCTCATCAACTAGTTAAAAAATGTAGTTTTAAAAAATGCATTTACTAATAAAACTAATATCATGTACTAAAATATTAATTTCTTTTAGCAAATGAAAATGTGGAGATAAATTCTAATTTAAAAGATTCTTCCTAGAAATCTTTTCTTGGGACTATCAAGAAGGATCCAAACATTCCATCATAAAACTAACATTGAGATGTGGAGCATAAGGCCCCTATCCTTGATTTTTGAAGCTATACATTGATCCCATAATCCATGTCACTAATAGGTAAAAGGGATTGTTTGATAAAAAGACATTTGAACTAGTAGTAGGAGTAGAGAGAAGAGGAGATACCTTTGGGGTTATTAAATTAACAGTAATATCTAAAAGCATTTTCATTTTGTATTGCACTAAGTGAAATTCATCTTAAACCCCTCAAAAATTTCTTTGACATACTTATTTTGAGAAATAAAAATTCCAATGGAGGATTGCACTACTTCCATGCCAAGTTAGTAATGCATTTTTTCAAGATCAGTCATTTCAAACTCATCCATGATTGACTTCTTAAATTTTTCAAATGAATCACTATCATTCCTAGTGTAAATAAGATCATCAACATATAAAAATATAATGAGCACTTGTACTCCATCAATCTTTTTAAAATGTGTATGTTTATATGGACATTTTTGAAATCCTTCCTTAGAAAAATATGTATTTATACAACTATGCCAAGCTCTTAGAGCTTGTTATAGTTAATAAAAAGCATTTTTTAATTTATAAATATTTTTCTCACTATGAAGCTTCACCAAAATAGGGGGTGATCAATAAATACCTATTCCTCCAAGTCTCCATTCAACAATGTAGACTTGACATCTATTTGGAAGATAAGCCATGAATTTTGTGCTGCTAATGCAATCACCAATATGATTTTATTATGCCTTGTAACAGGAGAAAAGATTTCTATATATTCAATTCCATATTCTTTCTTGTATCCCTTAGCCACCAATCACACCTTATACTGGTCAACTTCAATAGTTTCCTTTATTTTTGTTTTGAAGACCCACTTCACACCACTAGTCTTGTGCCCTTTTGGAAGATCAACCAACTTCCAAGTATCATTTCTCTAAATGTATTTAATTTCATCCTCCATTACCTTTCTCTATTTTTATTCTTTAATAGCACTTTCAAAAGTTGTGGGATCACAATCTACAAACAAAGCAAAGTGGACGATTGATTCATCAGATTGGTCAATTCTAGTTACCTCATAATCCACCATGCATAAGGGTCTTTTTTTAATACAACGAGATTTAGCTATAACTACTATTGGCAAAGTCTTAGCCTCCATAGTTCTTGGTTCTTCAACCTTTATGGCTTTTGGGATTTCAACTTCCACAACTTTTAGTGCTTTGAAGTTTGTAGTTCTAGGTTTCGTACTTTCAGGTGTTACAAAGTCTATAGTTTCATTGTCAAGAATATTCGAAGTAGGCTACAACCCATTCCCATTAGAAGTGATATATTCATCAAAAATGACATCTCTACTAGTTAAAATCTTCTTTTCTTGACAATTATACAATTAATATGCTTTGGATGCTTCACTTACACCAAGAAAGAGACATTTTTCACTCTTATCCTCCAGCTTCTTCCTCTTCTCATCAAGGATATATGCATAGGCAATGCAACCAAAGATTTTGAAGTGATCCACTAATACTTTCCTCCCACTCCAAGCCTCTTCTAGTGTCACATTTTGAACAAAAAAAGTGAGACTTCTTTTCAAAACATGGATGCTCCAATTCACAACTTTCAGGCAAAAAATATTTGTAATACTTCCTCTTGCTAAGAGGCTTTTCACCATATCAAGGACGGTTCTATTTTTCCTCTCTGATACACCATTTTATTGTGGTGTATAGGGGGCTGTGAGCTCTCTTTGAAAGCCATGATTCTCACAAAAACATCAAACTCTTTTGAACAATATTCTCCTCCATGATCTATATGAAGAGTTTAATGATCTTTCTAGACTTGTTCTCAACACACACCTTGAAGCTTTTAAATGCATTAAAAGCTTCAAACTTCTTCTGCAAAATAAAATCCAAATTTTTTGAGTAAAATCATCAATGATGATGATCAAGTACCTCTTACCTCCATTTGAAGATGGTTTTATTGACACACAAATGTTGGAGTGAACTAGTTCAAGGACATTCTTTGCTCTCCATTATTTTCATTGAAAGAATTGAGAATAATTTTGTTTACCAAAAAAACATTCTTCATAGAGTCTAGAAGGAATTATAATTTGTGGAAGCCAAATCATCATATTTGTCTGTTGCAAAGTCTTTAATCCTCCAAAATTCAAGTGTCCATAGCAAAAATGCCAAAGCCATGTTGGGTCTTTTACTTCAACATTTAGGAAAGATTGATCACTATCAAACCTCAATGGAAATAATCTATTGAAGCTCATTTGAACAACTACAATAGCTCCTCATGAAGGATCATAAATTTCACAAGCATCCTTCTGAATTTTTTTTAGATAACGATTTTCTTGTAATTGACCAGAACTTAAGAAATTTCTTTCCAAATTAGGAATATCAAAAAAGTTAGAAACTATTTCTACAAAATCATTCTTGGTTCTAATGTTAATATCCCCATTTCCCATTACATTTATAGTAGAAAAATCACCAAAACATATTGTAGAATGAAAAATTTCCTCTAACTAAGAAAAAGAAGAATTACATTCATACATATGATTGCTATAGCCAATATCTACATACCATACATTTGACTGAGACTCTTAATTAGCTTGAACCACCATCAACAAAGTCTCAAACTACTTCTCTTCTACAAAATTTGATTTCTCTCCTTTGTAATTGGGTAGTTTAGTGTAGCATTTGGAATGATAGTATTTTTATTCATGATATCTAAAACGTTCCACCTTATCTTTTATCAACTTTTCCTCTATCTTTGCCTTGAAATTTGTGATCATCCCCTTTGAAATATCTGCTACCATCTCTATTGTCTCAATCTCCTCTTTCTCTACCTCTACCTCTACCTCTTCCTCTTGAGGAATAAGTAAAAGTAGAAGCCTTCAAAGATTTCTCTTTAGAAGTTTAATTTTGATTTATCCTCTATTTATGGACTAACAAAGAAATTTGAAGTTCATTAAGAGAAAGTTCATCAACATCTTTGAATTCTTTAATTGAATAAACAACATAATCAAACTTGGGGGATAGGGAACACAATATCTTCTCAACAATAATCACATCCTTCAACTTCTCACCATAAAATCATATGTTATTGGCTATCCCCATTATCCTTGCACAATAGCTAGTAATAGACTCCCCTTTTATCTGTAAAGTCTGAAAATCCCTTCTGAAGGCTTGAAGCTATGTGCACTTTACACTAGGACACCCCTAATATTTCTTATTCATAGAATCCCAAATATTCTTGGAAGTTTCTTTGTTAAGAATAGCCTTAGGATAGAATGATTAATTTCTTGAAATAAATAATTCTTTTCCTTCGAATATTTTAGCCTCAATCCCTCTAGCTCTTTTCTTTATTCATTTGTGAGTGTAGCCTTAGCTATGGGTGCTACTACACCATCTTCAAAAATTTTCTAGTGCTCCTTAGACTTTAAAAAATTTTCCATCAACATGCTCCAATGGTCATAGTGATAATCAAAATTTGGTATGGAAAGCTATACAAAATTTCTAAATTTTTAAAGGCCATTTATGCACTATTGTGCTCTTCTCTCGAGCCTCCTAAATTGGGTGCACTACTGTGCTCTTCTCTCTAGCCTTTTGAACTGGGCTTTCTCTCTATCCTCCTCAACTGAGCTCTAATACCATTATTAGCCTTTGAGGCTATGCACTAATAGCCTCATATAAAAAACAAAAAAAAATAGAACAAAACAAGGGAAAATAGAGGAAATTGAATTTCTCATTTTATGCAACTGATAATGGCCTTTAAATAGGAAAATTTATCAATGGAAAATAGTGAGTAAATCCTAATATCGAGAAACTTCTATAATGGTTAACCCTTTAAATTTTGTAATGGTTGACCCTTCAACTTCTATAATGGCAAACCCTTCGACATTTATAATGATCAACCCTTCAACTTCTGTAACAACAAGCCCTTCAACTTCTATAACAACTGACCCTTTACCTTTTGAAGAACAAAAATAGTAACCAAATCCCTAAAGACAATTCCTAAAGATGAGGACAAATAAAAAATGAATGTTTAACAATTAAAAACATTTAACAAAGGGTCTAGAAAATGGAGGAATCCTCTATTACTTCTAGTGACATTTGGTCAGATCTTTTCCTAGTAGCTATTTTAGTCTATGTTCTTCTCAAAGTTTGTTAATTTCTATGTAGGGGTTTGGGGAAACATAAGCAAAGGAGATGGATAAACACTACCACTCAGAACAATCACGTGGTTCAAGATGTCACACCCTCTCAAATCATACAAATGCCTCTTGGAAGCTATATCAAATTATTGATTATAAGTACTTCTTTGTAGATAAGTAAGTATAATTGATGTTCCATTTTAGTATGTTCTATTCAATTATCAAATCAATTTCAAATAATTCATTCATTTGCGATGAATTCCAAAATCTTGTGAGATTAATTAGATGCATTTTTTGTAAATTTCCTTTTTTGGGTAGTCCATTCACTTATTTATTTGGTTTAGTTTTGGTGTATTTGCTATCAAAAGTTAAAAGTTAAGGATGTTTTTAAAGATTTCTGATGGATTACAACAAGAATATACATTTTTTTGTTTTATGAAAACCATTTTTAATTTGAGTCATTTTAGTTGAAATAAATAATTAATTCTATGAAACTAGATTCATTTATTTTGTTGTCCATTCTAGTTTTGGTACAACTAATAGATTTTAGTAGATAAAAGTTTTTTCTTACATTTTCTATTAATGGTTTTTTTATGAGAGTAGATTTATTCATCTCTCTTCTTGGCTATGTTGAAGTATATAGGGAACTTAAAACAACTCAAGTGAGCATATCTCTAAGAATTGACTTCAATTCTAGCCAATCTCTAGTAGCGATTGCAAGACCAAGGTAATTATATTTTTGAAAAAAATACAAAAATATAATACTCCAAGAAATTTCCATGTATCTCTTGGATCATGAGATTTTTGTGATTTTTTTCCATTCACTTGATCATGTATTAATTTTCTTCAATGTATTCAATATGTGTGTATTCACGACTTCTTAGCTTTATTCTGGCTAATAATGTATGAAATTACACATTCTTCAAATGTGAAGCATAGACACAAAGGTTCTTAAAATAATTTGTATTATTTTATAAGTTTATTATTATTTGTAAAATTTTGGTTTTTAATTTAGCATCAAGACATGATGTTTCAAAAAAAGTCATGTTCCTTCATTTTGGAAGCAATAAAAACAACATGCTATTTCCAATTTTCACATCTCAGGTCATGTAAAGAGAAGGTGATCAACAGAGAATTTGGAGCTGGTGTAACTTGGATAAGTGCTAATGAGGGGTGAAATTCTCCAAAAGTGCTTCACTTGCATTACCTTCAAGATAAACCAAGATATCAATAAATAGCATGTAATGCATTTTTAACCTTTTACCCTTAATTTTTTTCTCTATGATAGCTAATTGATATATGTCATCATCCAACTTTTTTCATTTGGATGATGATCTTGGCCAACAAAGAGAGAAAGATCAAAATGATTTTTAGGACCATAATTTTATTCCTAGTAGCTCCTTACCCTTAGAGTTCTAGGGAGCTTGAATAGATAACAAAAATTTCATTAACATCCTACAATAACAAGTGATTTATCAATGAGACTAGAAACATAAAATGAAGGACCATTATTTCAATCAAGTTTATTAGTTAATCAACACAGTTTCATTCTTGAAGATTGCCACTAACTAATGTACTTCAAATGAATCCTCATTACTATTGCACCTTGTGTCTTGATTTTAGTCACAAATTCTATTAAAGGATTTAAAAATATGTTCCATGTGCATAAATAAGCAATTACCATGATCCAAAAAAATTTAATCATCCAAAGTTTATAGAGAAAATTTCCAAAATTAAAAGTTCAAAGAGCTTCAACAAATAATACAATGCAGAAAAAGTTTGTAGAAATATAGGATGAGTGTAAAAAAAAAGCACATGGATGCTTACCATAAAGATATGACATATACAATCATAAAATGTCGAACAAAGATCCAAAATTTTGTTGAGAAAAATTCACTACACTTCATCTAATCTACAAAATTTCTTCTAAGGTGTTAACCTAGATAAACTTTTGCAACTCTATATAACAAAATTAAAATAAGACTTCATTCAACTAAGTTTGATACATAACCTTTATAGAGTGGTAAAACAACAAACCATGAAATTTAATAATCAATCTTGCCCTATTTCTAATCAAGATCTCCATCTATCCTTTGGGAAAGTTTCATGTTTTGAGAAGGATTTTCTTTTTCTTAAAGTATTGCAAGATTGCATCATCAAAAAGAGAGGGATCCCTCTCATTTTCAAGTTAGATTTCACTTCCTCTATGAAATAAAACACAAGCCCTATTCACATGGCTTGCTAAGATATTTCTAAAATTAAATATGATGATCTTGTAGTTATTTTTTGAAGTAATCCAAGATGTCTCTAAACCTTTCTCACCAAATGTTACTCTTCTACATGGAGATTCTTCAATTCAGAAATATAATGGATAATTTCCTTTGCATTTCCTATGTCTATTATAATCCATCCCATATCCTTCAAACATGTGGGGTTAATTTTTTTATAAGTTTATTATTATTTGAAAAAATATCATGTTCCTTCATTTTGAAAATAATAAAAACAACATGTTATTAAAAATTTTCCACATTTCAAGTTTGTGCAACTAGAGAATGATAAACAGAGAATTTGGAGTTGGTGTAACTTGGATAAGTGCTAATGAGGGTTGCAATTCCTTGAAAGTAGTTCACTTCAGCAAGTTTATTCTTCATATTGTAATCCATTTTGCTATTTTTTACTATTGCCTTTAGGTTAAACCAAGATATGAATCAGTAGCACACAATACATTTTTAACTTTTTAACTTTTAATTTTTTAACTTTTAACTTTTTAATTTTTAATTTTTTATCGTTAGCTTTTAACTTTTTAACTTTTAATGTTTAACTTTTCAACTTTTTACCTACCATTAACTTTTAACTATTTACCTTTAACTTTTAATCCTAAAATCATAAAGCCCTAAAATCGTAAACCCTAAACCTTGAATCATAAACCCTAACCCCAAATTCCTAAACCCTAAGAACCCATGAACCCTAAATCCTAAGGACCCTAAACACTAAGCACCTTAAACCCTAAACCCTAAACACTTGAACCCTAGAATCCTAAACTCTAAACCCTAGATCTTAGAACCCTAGATCCTAAACCCTCAACCCTAAACCTTAAATGTTAAACCATAAAATCTAAACTTTGAATCTTGAATCCTAAACCATCAACCCACATCCTTAAGGGCCCTAACACTATGAACCCTAAACCCTATACCATCTATCTTGAACACAAAATCTTAAACCCTAAACTCTATAACCCTAAATCCTAAACCTTAAACACTAAAACCTAAACCATGAACCCACAACCCTTGATCCTAAACCATAACCCTCAACCCTCAACCATAAACAATGAACCCTAATCCCTCAACCTTGAACCTTGAAACCTAAATCATGAACCCTCAACCTTGAACCCTAAACCATGAATCATAAACCTTGAACCCTTAGCCCTAATCCCTAAACGCAAAATATTAAATCCTAAATCCTAACCCCTAAGAACCATGAACCCTAAACCTCAAACTGTAAACCCTAAATCCTAAAGCCTAAACAATGAACACTAGAACCTAGAACCCTAAATCCTAAGCTCTGAATCCTAAATCCTCAACCAAAAACCCAAAATCCTAAATCCTCAACACTTAACCCTCAACCCTGAACCCTAATCCCTAAACATTGAACCATGAACCTCCAATTCTCAACCCTAAAACTTAAACCTTGAACCCTTAACCCTAAACACTAAAACCTAAATGCTAGAACCCTAAACCCTAAATCTTCAACCTTAAACCCTAAACCCTAAATCCCAAGAACCATAAACCCTAATCTCTAATCCAAAAATCCTAAACCGTAAACCTAAATCCTCAACCTTGAACCCTAAACCCTAATCTGAAGAACCATAAACCCTAATCTCTAAACCCTAAAGCCTAAAATCCTAGACCTTAAATCCTAGACCATAAATCCCCTAAACCTTAAACCATGAATCCTAAACCATAAACCCCAATTGCTAAACCCTAAACCCTAACCCCTAACTCTAAACCCCTAAACCCTAAACCTTGAATCCTAAACCCTAAACCCTAAGCCTTAGACCCTAGACCCTAAACCATGAATATGTATATATCTTCATGGTCATTCTAGTTCATTAACTGATGGTCCAACTAATTTTGGATTGGTAACAGCTAGCTACAGTACATAGACTCTTAATGATCTTTCTACCCCCCTTAGTACAACAACATCAGTAGTGTAACTAATGATACATTAGGGGTTATTGATCTAGGACTAATTATTAGCATAGGTGAAGCATTTAATCCTAAGGTCCAAAATGATTCAAGAGGTTTAGTTAAATTATTAGGCATGATTAGTTATCTAAGTTATGACTTCTTAATGCATGATTTAAGGTTTCACCTATTTACTAGGTATCCAAATGATTAATTTGACCTCATCATTAAGTTTAGAAGGTTGAAAAATAGTTACAAACAATTATTTATATGTTATAAGAAAACATCATATGCTTGAGTTATGCTAAAATATTCCCTCTAAAGGTATTGAGGCATTATGTCAGGCAACATGTCAAAACAAATTTCTATAGGATAGATTTGACTTTGCCATTACATTTGTAAGGTTGAAATCTATAGGGAACAACTCTTTGTTGAGCAGAAAAGACTTCTGGTAATCAAAATTTATGGCTTTTGAGGTCCAAAACTTTAGGTATAGAAAGTAAAACTTCTAAAAAGGTCATCCATGCTAGTACTACTCCAAAACGAGCATGCTTAATTAAGGAATTTTTAATCAAATTGGTACTACTCCAAATTATCTTATGTTATTTTTATGGAATTTTTATATTTAAATTTTTCAATTTTAAATTTCATGGGTGATGAGTTATCATTTTGTTGGCCACGATATTGCATACATGATATCGTAGCCTATCTCCTCATCTCTAAATAATAGGTAGAAAGACCTGGTAGGTAGTTTTTTAGAGTTATTAAGTTTAAGTTTTTAGTTTTCCTTCTCAACCCTTCTCTCCTAGTGTATACCCCCAGTGTGGTGATTGTAATTGTATGACATCCTTTATTCGAGTGTGACGTAATTGGACATGCACATGACCAACAATAAAGATTGAGATTACTTCATCATTGCAGCATCCACTTAGCTTATTTATTTATTTATTTAATATTTATTTACTACTTTCCTAGTTAATATCTCTCTACCCTTATCTCCTAGTAATGCGGAATGAGTACAACTTAATCACAAGCATTTAAGTGTGACTACTTGGTAGTCTAGTAGCATACCTAGTCCATGCACTTGGTAATCCCAGTGGTAGTCATGCATGAGGTCCAAGATGTGTTCAAATGATTAAGGAATAGATGCTCATCGCACTTAGGCTAGTTTAGATTCTCTTACACACACTGTCTCCTAGCCTAGCTAATATTATTTTCCATCATACCCAAGAGTAGAATTAGTGTAGGAACAAGTCATACACCTCACTCTAGACTAAACCATAGGTGATAAAGCTAATACTAGTACAGGTGGGAAGACAACGAACTATGATCTACGAGTAACTATCTAGATACCACAACTAGTCTATCTATGGAGTTCGATCGGATTGTGCATGAAACACTCGTATTTGTATGGTTGAGTGTAGGGGTACCTTGCCACTCATCAATGGGATTTTTAAATTTTTGTAAATTGATAGAAAATTTAAAATTTTTCTATCAATTGATAAAATTGTTTTCATTTTCTGAGGGTAGGGATGATAGCATTGGTAGTTACTATCAAATACTAGAAAGGTAGGAAATGTTGACACCAATTATATTTGTAAAGGCATGCACTGATATCACTAGTAGTCATCATTAGCAAAAAAGAAGGTAAGGAATGATGATGCTAGTGGTGGCTAAGGAGGAAAAAATTGATAGTGTCGATGGTCATCATTGGTAACCAAGGAAGTAACTAATGGTAGTATCAAGAGTATTCATGGTCACAAGGGACTAGCAAAAACCCTACTAGATATTTTGGCAATGGTAAGTATGGTGGTAGCAGTGATGGTGAAGGTCACATAGGGAAGATAATAGTACATAATAGGGAACACCACTATCATTAATTGAAACTTACCTATTTTTACCCTTGATAAAATTTATTTTTCATTTATATGCCATCATGATGCATGCATAGTGGATAGTTTTTTTATGACCTTCCTGATTCTTTCTCTTCTAAGTTTTTTTATCTATATGCCATCATGATGCATGCATAGTGGAAATTTGATGAAGCTATGCTAAGTTGTAATATTTTTACATGTTACTATATATAATTCTGCTAGGTTTGATCTGCTCATAAATGCAATCTATCATTGTTTCTTTGCATCTATTTGTCATAGCTATGAGAAACATATTATTAGAATCTTGATCAATTCCACCAAATATCAAATGATTTGGCACATTTCTATCTCTATTATATTTTTGGCTTACCAAATTTTGATTCATCCATGTCTACAATCTTTCCTAGACCTCCAATTTGCTATGGATTCTTTAATAAAACATCTTTACATACATTTCTAAAAAAATCAAATAGTTAACTATAGTATGTTTTGATACTTGATTTTGGACCTACACATTCTCATTTTAGTATTTCTAGCTCTAATCATACATAATAAATACAATCTTTTGGATATACAACTTTGACTTCTGGAACCAAGTTTCATGATGAATGCTTTCTTTAGCATCATATTGAAAACATACAAATCTTAATCCTTCTTATGCTTGTTACAATGAACTTTTTAAAATCAATTAACTAGCAAACATTTATACATCCCCAGTAACAATGATAATGATGAGTGGTTGGATATTCCAACACTTAACTACAAAAGTTACTAGTGTTCATGTATGACTAGATCATAATTCGTGGATTGACAATGTAAGTATATTAGTAGTTGATATTTAGTTTATAATTCTTATTTTTCCACATAGACTTAGCAAGGTTTAGGTTGTATGGTTTAACTCTTGGTGAGGTATATGATATTTTGATGTTGTCTAGCTTGAATTATACTAAGTGCCAACATGATGAAAATGATGATAAAATCTAAGTTTAAGTGTAATGAAAGTAGAAAGTGATTCTATCCTATGGGTGATAAGCAATCATTCTTGGTTTTCCATACACATCTTGGGCTAATGTAATCATTACTAGAATTACCAAGTTATTTCACTACTAAGAAAATCAAATGAAGTTACTATTGGGTTACGAAACAATTACATGTTCTACTCGAATTTAGTCATACTTATGCAACCTTACTAAGAGGCATTGGAAAAGAAAAGTACTTAGAACATGTAAAAGAATTAATAAAAATAAAAATAATAAAAATTAAAATTAAGATAAGTGAGATGTTTCAATGATAAAAAGAATCCCAATATTTATTTCCATTCATGAATTACTTCTAGGTACAATCCACTCAAATAAAGATTCTATGCAACTATTGTTCAACACACTACAAGCATTCACTCTAACTCTAACTCTAAGTCACAAAACAAACTATAAGAATTCTACTATGTGTTATTCGAAAGTTGTTTTGACATAAGGGTATGTTGGTATTTATATAAATGACCATGGCCCACTATATTACATCTATTATGACAAATGTAAAGCTATATGATATCGTAGATACAATATCATAGTTGCATGACACAAGGGTTTTATCATTGTGACATATAATTGTTGGCACATTTAGCCATTTTATGGAATAGAGACATAAGATGATTGAGATTTTTTGAAATATTACAATACAAATATTTGGAATGGCAAGATGTAATTGGGCAAAGTATTGAAATGGTAAGAAGAGAGAGAGATGGAAATCACTTAATGGTAACATTAGGATGACACTGGCTCTCCAAGTCCTGTTAAGAAGTCCTGTTACACATTTCTCAACATATGGGATTTTAATGAATTCTCCTGTGGACTAAGATAAGGATGTCAAAGGACAAACATAAACCTTACCTATGTTCCAAATGGAGATGTTGATTTTTTTGGGTTACATCATACAAATTAAAACAAAAATTGGACTTTTTTACTATGGCATGAGTGCAAGGTACCAAGGCATGGTGCACCTTTGGAAGGACTGCAGTGTTCGCCGGCATTTTGTAGGTCACGATTGAGGGCAACGATGAAGAAGATGGCAGCAGAGCAGACCTCGACCGAAGGCAAAGACGGAGAGGGTGACAGAGACAACAACACAACATTATTTATGCATATAAAAAAATGCATAGATATGGTAGTCATCAAAAACAGAAACAAAAAAAAGGGACATACATTGGCAGAAAAATAGCAAAATAAAGCCACAAAAACCCCCTTGTGTGTTGCCAAACCCTACTGGATTCTGTGCTGTTCTACATGAAAAAACCCTCACCATTTACAAGAAGAAGAAGCTTTGCCACCGCGAGAGGAGCCCTAAGATTTACACACCTTAAAAGTCATCACAAAAATGCGTGGTACACATGGCACAATATTTTCAGGCAGTTATAGGGTTTTTACAACTTACCTTACCTTTTCCTGCAACTGATATTTCAAGAAAAAGCCTTCCATGGCTCAACACATTTTCAGGAAAATAATTTGCCTACAACCTCATCGAACAGGCCTGGAAATGCATTTCAAAATTTTTCTAGGCAGTAAAAAAAGAAGAAGCAACAATTGCAAGTTTATCCGCCCTGGGACCTACACTTTGGAAATACTAACCATGCGCGATGCTGATGCCTCTGATACAACGATATTTCCTGACACTGCGGCTGAGCCTTCTCCTATGATGGCAATTGCTGGTAATGATTTTTGGCCAAAGATATTTTGAATCAATTGTAGGATCGATGGCTTTGCCTTCGGGCTCATATTTCGGATCATTCTGAATTTTAATCTCAATTATCGGATGCAAAATGAAATTAACTACCGCTACCACCAATAAGGGGGAGATTATATTGAATTTTTATCTTAGAGCTTAGTGACACTTAGAATTTAAAATTTGAATTGAATTAAATTAAATTAGATTAGTTTAGGGATTTAGATTTATTTAAACAAATCACTTACAAAGGTAATATTCCTAACTATATAACTCCCTCCTAATTAAATGGACAATTATGGGATATTTGTGTAACATCCTATAAAAGGAGACA
>MNCI01002813.1:554774-572903 GCA_015680685.1 Gnetum montanum
GAATCTTGCTCTATTTCTAGTTTTCTTGTGGAACTATCTCTTTCTCTGGGGAAAATTAGGAGTAGATTGCGGAGTTGTGCTCAAATGTTTTTGCAAAATTTTATTTGTTACAAGTAGGTATTATAAGGACCGCGTAGACTAGGTAGTTGAACAAAATAGGAAATTTTCAACAACTCACAGTACTTGGCAAAGTTGGCTGAATCTCTTTAAAGTAAGTCATTTGTAGTTCACACACAATGCAATTGTTACATTTTACACAACCACATGCCGCAACAGCACACACACATGCTCACATTAACTAATGAGTTTATTTGGAGGTATCTAGGCCTTGGTGTTGCTAGAGACCAACAGGCACCTAAATCCTGTTCGAGGACACTCGTTGGCAGTTGCGTCCCAAACAGTCACCAACAATAATATTGCAAAAAGTGGAAAGAAAAATATAGAGAAGGAATGATGGATAAGATAAAAAGGTGAAAATGTAACATTACTAGATCCTTAACCAACCATTCAATTAGCTCATGAAATCATGTGAGCATGTTCTACACTCCTCAAAAGATCCACTACTACATCCTTTTACTGCTAGTTCTCCACATAGTAAAGATTGACCTTCAAGTTTCACGTTAAAATGCAAGATCATACCTACCACTTCTTATGTCATCTAGCCTTGATTATTTCATGGTCTAGCCATTGGTGAAATTGAACTAAGGAGAAAACTATAGATCATACAAAAGTCAAGATTTTGATTTGGCTTTATTTCATCCATGAATGTATGAAAACTAGGTTCCTCAAATTTTTCTTTAATGGAAACATCTCGTAGATCTTTTTAGTTGCACTAATCAGTTCCATATCATAGAAGTGATTATAATGTTATGACTAAGAAATTTGGAATTTTTAGGTTTATTATAGTCATAGTTTGGATTAAGGACCATGACCTTAATCCTTAGGAGCAAATAGATTTGGGATTTGGGTGGAAGTAGCATTTGACATTATCAAAGGTTACTAAGAGAGGGACTTTAAGACCTTCATTGCTATGGGTAGGGATGAAGAAGAGATTGTCTTAGACTATTACATTTTGAAAGTCAAGTGATTAAGGCAAGAGGTTAAATATGAAAAAGCATTATGAGCAATCTTAGGATTAGTCTAGGATGGTAAGAATACTAATTTGTGTAGACTTATAAGCTTGAACTTGTATTGCTCTTCCTATTATCTCCTCTTCTCATCATTGTTATTATTTTATTATTTTTATTTTTTCTTTTCTCTTATTTCTTATTTTTTATATGTTGTTATTTTTTTCTCATATATATATATAGTTTCATTTTTTATTCATTTTTTCATCTTTTCTTTTCTTTTTCATGAGAATTTGGTTTTCAAATGATGTGTTGGAATCACGGGAATTACTAGAATGCCGAATCATTACTTAGAGCCTTCAACTTATATGAAGATGAGAATTCATCCCTTAATGCATGACACACACAAGTTCATGTGATCAAAAATTTCTTTTGACCATGGTGGCTAAGCATAGCAGTGTGTGCACCTTGTTCCAATCACACCCATTAGATCTATCTAATGGTAATAATGATCCTCAAGAACACATTCTTTTCTTTCTAGTGACTAAGTACTCTTTTGGAATTCTGGAGAGTATATTAGAAAATGTAAACCCATTACCTACCTATGGTTGCATTGGAATTAGCTTCAATAACTCATAGTATGAGTCCTAACATTTTGCTCAATTTGAGTCTACTTCATTAATGATGAATAGAGAAAAAGTGGGTTGATGAATTCTATTGCATGGACATTGCATCAATCAAGATTTTACTTTGGATCCATTTGATACTCTTGCATTGTCATTGCATTTATACCTCACCCATCCACCATTAGCTTATTTGGTGAGCATTCATAAAGCACATTAATTTGATTTTCAAAACACACATAAAAACCCTAAACCCTAAACATACAAAAAATATAATATCATATGGGATTATTTTTTAGTCTTAAAAACTATAAAAATTCTAACTAAACATACTAAATTTATTAAATACATGAACAAAAATAGAAAAAATATAAGAAATTTTTTTGACCTAGTGGACCTCTTGGTATAGCATAGAAATTAAGTGTTAGGCATGCTTAAAGGTCAAAGATGCTCTTTGGGATGCTCTAGGTGTTACTTATTAATGAGTAAGATTTTGTATAGCTTACTTGAATGACATGTTTTTATGACTAGGAAGGATCACAAGGTATCTTCTCATAGTATGTCCTTCCTATCTCATTCCTCCTACCAATTTCAAGATGAAGGTCTTGGAAGACTAACCTAGCATCAAGGATGCTCAAAAAGGCCCTCCTCATGCTAATAGGGAAGTTGTCTTCCATCTTATTTTCTAGTTTAATCATCAAGAAATATACAAGGTAAGACTAGCCTACCAATTTTATCATTACATTATTCACCTATGCCATGGGGTACATGTATCATTGATCTACTAGCTCTAACCAAATGTTAGTATCATTAAGAGGAGAAATCCCTCAATTAAGATGCTGCTACAATGAGATGATATTGACTTCTAAACCAAAGTCACAAAGAGCTAGGTAGGGATTTTTTTCATCAATTTAAATCTTTACCATGGGACTCTTAGGTTCTAATCTCTTTTCAAGCAATTATCATTCCTTGACAATCTATGTAGCCATCTTGGATATAGAAATGGTGATGACAATACCATCATTATATATTATCTTATCAAATTTTCCATATAGGGTTGTGGAACTTATCCCTAAAATAGAAGTTATGCTTGGAAGATATTTAGAAAAAATTACAAGGACCTTATTAATGTGGTTTCCCATCTAGCTTGCATTGGTATCCACTCCACCAAATGAATAAAAATGAAGGGTATCTAGTTCAATAGCACTCATGTTTACACTTGTGATAGAACCTTTTATCATGGGACCTTGGACATCCCCTTACAACTAAATAAATAGTTGATTGATAATATTACCCAATCATATATGAAAATAAAATAGTGTAGTAGGTGATATTATAATATTTAGCTTTCCTTGATTGTAGTTAACTAAGTATCCCACCTTACATGAGACTAGGAAGTAGAAGTTGTTGCTCTTGTTAAGAAGCTTAGTGAGTAGGACTACTTGGTATTAGCAAAAAATATTGACATGTTATATATAGGGATTGGTAAGTACCCTTTTGGACACCTTGGAAGTAGGGATTGATAAGAAGCATCATCTCTTATTGCATTGCATTGAATGAAAAAGATTCCATGGAGTAGTATCCCAAAGATTTTGAGTTTGCCACTACTGGTACTACTACCTAGGATGAAGATATGCACCTCTAGGATAGTATAATTATCTAGGATACAAAGTCCATATTCTTTATATTTTAATGATCTTGGAATTCAAAGGAATCTTAGATTATCCCATTTCACTAATCATGTGAACCATGACTAGGCAGCGTTATGAGCCATGAGGATTTGCATAATTTTTGTAAGGATCTTTATCATTAGAGGATGAGGAAGCCTCATCTAAATATTCTTTAATTCTCTTAGATTATGAGAGCTTACCTTTATAGTTACCTTCATAATTCTTGCTGACCTTTTGGTATGTCAAAACGTTAAGAAAAATGAAGTAAAAGGATGTTTGTGTGGTTGTTGTGTTTATAGGAGCAAGAGCAAAAGACTCAAGGACTCACAGGAGCATGGATTAATATAAATAATTCAAGAAAAATGTGTTTATTTTTGTTGAGGATGATTCTTGGATGTTTTGGCATGTTTTAGAGTGTTTTTGGCTCACTTTGATGAGTTTAGGTGTTTATAAGTTCTATTGGAACTTGTTTGGAGACATTCAAAGGCTCTTAGCATCAAAATGAGTAGTTTCATTTTTGGCCCATGCAGAAGAGATGTCTTTCCCATACCAAAGATGTCTTTCTAGTAGGTAGCATAGGTGAATATGTCTCTACAAAATAGTAGACATCTTTCATTAGACAAAGATGTATTTCCCTAGGCAAAGACATTTTCATAGAATGAAGGATAGATTTAGAAAGACATCTTCCATTAGGCAAGGATGTATTCCAAGAATGGAGATTTTAGAAAGACATCTTTCCTAGACAAATACATCTTCCTAGAATAGAAGGAAAATGTAGAAAGATATCCTAGGCATGAAGAAGACATCTTCTATGACCATTTGTGACCATTTCCAAGCCATTACATGAGTTCCAAGATGAATTTAAAAACATGGTAGTTATAAGAAGACATCATATGCATTGGGAAATGTGTAAGATTATTTGTAATCATTGTACAATCATTTTTTGAATCATTGTAATCTTTGTTGCTATTCATTGTTTCATCATTTGTTAAGTGTAAAGTGTGCTATACCTCAATGTACAAGGATCAAAAAACTAATTTGCATTTATCCCTTGTAATTATTCTTTCTTGTTTCCTTGCATGGTTGATGTGATTCTTGTAGGAAAGCATCTTACTTGAGCTTGTCGAGATCCTATGGGATTGAGTTGTTGGTGCTATGATACAACACTCTAGAGTAGAGTTCAAGATTGTAAAGGTTGTGGAAGCCTAGAAACCACATTCCAAGCCTAATGGAACCTTGTGGGATTGAGTGGCTAGTGTTGTGGTAGAGCACTCTATAGTGGGACTTGAACACTATAAAGGGTGTGAATCCTTCAACCACATTTAAGAGCAAAAAATTTTGGATGTGTGCTAGTGATCTACCCTTTGAGTGTGGACTACCCATGTTCAAGAACCATGTTAAATTTGGTGTGTGTGCCTCCTCTTATGCCTCCTCTTATGCTATTTGATCATAGAGCTATTTTCTATATAGAAGTTCATATCCATCACATAGTGCCTCATGAGCTACATAGAATACATAATCATCTTCTAGCCTAGTGTTTATCAAGGCCTCTTTAAGATCATGTGTTGTAGCCTTAGCTAGTCCCTTGGAGAACAATCCATAAGAGTCATGCCATCTACTTTGCTTGTGTTGGAACGCCTCTTCTAAACCTCTTTTACATCCCTAAAGGTGGCCATTTGTAGGTTTTAGGAATTTAGAGAGATATCTAGAAGATTATAGAGACATCTTGGCTGAGAGTTGATGTTACATAAGAGACGTTACAAATTCATAGGAGATATCTTATCCACAAAGGAGACATCTCAGGAAAGATATTCTATCTAGACTAGAGACATCTCTAGAAAGATGTTAACCAAAGAGAAGATGTCTCACCTTAATAGGAGATGTCTCCAAGAATTAGGAAATGTCTCATCTAAAAGTCTAGAATTATAGTAAGACATCTTGCCAAATTTGTAGATGTTCTATACAATTGAGAAAAGTTTTGATTTACCAGTTCCAAGTTTGAAAATAGTCAAAAGATGAGAATAAGATGGAAATAGTTGGGAATGTCCAAGTTAAGCATGGGGAAATTTTTCCTATGGTTTGTTCTTATATTTTAATAAATATTATTGTTTGTATAATGCTTTTGGCATACCAGAGAGTGCCATTATAGCACATATGTGAGATTACATAAGTTTGTGTGCATCTTTATGGTCAATTATATGTGTTTGAGCCTTGTGTCTCTTGTGTATCCTATGTATGTTGATCTTAGTCCTATGTTCATGAATGAGATCTCATTCAATTATGCCTTGCGTTGAGTACAATTATTGCATTGTTGTAGAGCCTCATGCTTTGGAATTGCATTAAGTATATGAGTATATTGTTGAGGGTTTTTGACCTAATAATTTCGAAATTTATTTACATAAATTGAAGACAGGTATTTGTTCTATTTTTTTAGGAAATTGAATTATTTCCATATATTATGACATTCGTTGAGTGTTTGAGGATTAAAGAAAAGAAAGTGATTCTACTCTAGTGTGATTGGTATTAGAGTGTTAGGTTGAGTGTTCCTTGGAATTTGGCTATAGATTTTTGTAAATTTCAGATGGCACATAATAAAAAACTAGTTTAAGCCCTCAAAAAAGACATGAGGAATATAAAGTATTTTTAAACTGATGATTACTTGACTAGATGAGATCAGTGCTAAGGTAGATTGTAATGTAGGTCCTAGCCATATTCAAACTTATGATGATGTTGAGCATTCATGTTAGAATGGTGATGAAGATGTTTCTTAGCTTAGTGGAGTAGGAGTAGAGGATGAGGAAGTACATTCTAACTATGGTAGTGTAGGAATCCATTAACTAATAACTCTAGTGGAATGGAACCCAAATCTTCATATTAGATTTCTAGGAATTCCATCATTGGATCTACTTTTTCAAATGATCAACTTGATGAAAAGGACAAAACAAGGCTTTCTAGAGCATTCAAAAATTTTCCTAGACTTATGTATGCAAAACTGAAGACTTCAATGATATAGATGACACTAATGATTTTTCAAGGTATTTGAAGGTACTTAATAATCATTTTGAATTGTAAGAGATATCAAATCTAGTGTGGGTACCAATTGTTGAATCTAGATTAGAAGGCATCATTTCTCCTTGGTTAAAAAAAGAGTTTTGTAGTTATGAAAGGTAAAATAGAAAATCTATTAGAAATTGAAATATGATGAATTATATGTTGAGAAAAAAATTTGAATAGTCTTGGTAGAAGCAAGAGATAATTATAAAGGTTAAATTACTTAGGCAATATGACAAAGATGTTAAGGAGTTTTACATCAAATTTGTAAACTATTATATCAAGCTAACATAAATTGGGTGAAGTATGAACATGCTTCAATCTTTCTAGGAGGTCTCGAAATGACATATCAGTAGGATTTGTCATTCCATGAGCCATAAAATTTTGATGAGAATTATGATTTATCATTCAAGATGAAGAACAAACTTAATGGATTTGGGAATAGGTGCAAATAAGCTTCAAAATGGAAGAAAAAGGATTCAAATTAGAAAAGGGATCTAAGTCTAAATCTAAAGATAATGATGGTATCAAGGGCAAGAAGTAAGAGAAGGATGGTGAAAAGGATAAAGCTGAGAAAGACCAAGGTAAGGGAGGTAATGATCAAGATAGCAAGTCATCTAAGATTTAGTGCTTCAAATGTGGAGAATGGGAATACAAGCAATTAGAACATCTACTTCACAAGGCATCCAAGGACAAGGATGTGTAAACCATGAAATTAGAGGAGACATAAAGCCAAGATCTTTAGAGGGATAATCTTGATGCTTTGAAAATTGAAAAATTTTGTGAATTAAATTCTTATGTATTCATGGGCAATGTGAATAGAGAAGACCATCCCCTAAGAAAATTATTATTATTAGATTGGGGCTTGATTTTTTCTTAGTGGGGAATGGATTTATATTTTGAGCAATGGGAAAGGCTAAGAAAATTTTATTTCATATAGGATACTTCTTAGGCTAAGTTTAGTGATAAATACTCATCCAAAAGCCTACAAGGTACATTGGTTGTTAAGAGATTTCTTTCAAGAGGTGAGAGAGCAATATGTTTTAAAATTTAAAAATAGGAGTTATAATGATGTTGTGAAATGTCATATTTTATCAATTAATTATGCTGATGTAATTCATGAAAGGGCATGGGATTTTGACAATGGTGCTCAATTTGAAAAAGCAAGAAATGTATGGAGTGTAGCTAGACTTAATAGAATCCATGAGTTAATTCCTATGATAGATATGCAAGTGAGGTAGTAAAGCTTACTATATGGTTCCTTAATTCTTATAGGAGAGAGAAAATATGTTAAAGAACATCATGAAACTAGTTTTAAGTTTACTGTTATATCAACTATTTCTTCTAACAATGATGTTGTACAAGTATTACTTCCAATTGGTGTGCTAGGCTTGAAGGAGCAATTTCCCACAATGTTCAAGGGGGAATTGAATGGATTATCACTAATGAGGAATGTACAATAGAAAATTGATTTCAACCTTGATGTCACCATTCATAATGAGAAATCATATTGGATGTCACTGAATCAATCGGTTGAATTACAAAGGTAAGTAGAGGAGTTACTTACAAATGGCTTCATGAGAGAATGCATTTCACCTTGTGCACTTCTAGTAGTGGTTGTACTAAAGAAGGACAATCATGAATGAATAATGTGCATTAATTCATGTGTAATAAATAAGATAATAATGATATACATATTTCCTATTCCAATAATGTATAATATCCTTGATGTCCTTACCATGCAGAAGTTTTTGGCAAAATTAATTTAAGGAATGGTTATCATCAAATTTAGATCAAGCCTAGTGATCAATGAAAGATAAGTTTCAAAATACTAGATGGATTATTTGAGTGGTTGGTAATGAAATTTGGGTTCACAAATGCACTTGTTTCATTCATGAGGTTGATGCATGATGTACTCAAAGATTTCACTGGTAAGTATTGTATTATCTTCTTTGTTGATATTTTGGTATGTATATCTAATAAGAAGAAGCACTTGGATCACTTGAGAAGAGTATATCTTAAATTAGAGAAGGAATAATTGGTAATCAATTTGAAGAAAAGTTATTTCTCCAAGAGGAAGATCATATAAGTGGGACATGTCATTTCTAAAAATCAAATTTAGGTGAAAGCTAACAAGGTGATCACTATTAGAGATTGGCCAATTTCTAAAAATGTTGAGGTAAGATCAATTTTTTATTTAGTAGATTTTTATTGGAAGTTCATTAAAAATTTTAGTGGTATTTCTTGGGATATGATTTATTTGCTAAAGAAGAATAAAGATTGCAAGTGGGATGATGAAACCTGAATGAGATTTGACTGATTGAAGGAATAAATCACTAGTAAACCTAAAGGAAGTTGCTAATTTTTCCAAAAAAAATAAAATTATTAGTTGATTCATTATGAAGTTAAGATATTTATGCAATTCTTTAATTACTTGAAGTTTTTCTAGAAACAGCTAGGGATCTCAAAGTTAAGCATGGGAAAAGATTTCTTATGCCTATTATTTTAGAATTTAATAAATATTATTATGTGTCTCATGTGAATAACTACATGGAAAGTTCATGTTGCATAGTGGAAGCTTGGCAGCCAAATTTTTATCATGTAATTTAATAGGAATTCAAGAGTAGAAATAATTGCCTTATTTTCCCATTAAAAATCATACCTTGTGGCCTTCTTTTAGCCTAAATTTGGAATATTTAAAATATGTAATATAAAATTTGTAGCACACAAGGTGTGAGGTTTATTATGCTAGTGTATGAGAGCTAAAAAGTTAAAAATGTTGCTAAAATTGGCATAAAAAGTGAAAAACGTTAGTGGATCATACACTATAGTTTTTGGCCATGGAAATAGCTCAAATATGTTGCCAATCATTATAAAAAGGTTAAAAAAAATGCATGTGGTGCATACACTATAGTTTTGGGTAATGAAAATGACCAAAATACTCTATGTAACCGTCCAGAACACTATTTTTGGATTCTTTTTGGGGCACATTTTCAGCAAAGAGATCACTTAATAGAAATAAAGAAGAAATTCTTTGAACCTTTTCTATGATCTTTTTCAACATAGATCATTAGAGTAGTAGACCTTGTAGCAACATTGATTGTAGTGTAGATCAATCAAAAGTGAAGTGTAGATCCAAGTGCATAACACGTCATGCATCTTATCCTAGTTATTTAAAGATATTTTCTATTCTTAGGCTTTTTTAGAGCCTTGATGTGTAACTTCCTAAACCTCTATTTTACAAAAAAAATTTACAATATTAAATACAAAACTTTGTAGTTGTTTTTTTATCATATTTTTGCACATTTTATACATCTCTCATTCTATTCTAGAGTCTTGTGCTATATTATCTTTTGATATATTTTAGTTTGTTTATATTTTATCTCACTCAGTAATAGATTTTGAAGTTCTTAAGTAATCAGCAAGACCATTTAAGGTGTCCCAAATCCTTCCAAGGCCCATTGATCTTGGGGTTAAAATTATTTTGCATAGATTTTTTTGATTTTACAACATTGATTTTTTTGTTGCTACAATTTTCTACTATTAGAAGGAGGACCTTCGTCTAACTTCTCATCCTGAAACCTATTTGAAAAATTCTCTACCTATTTTTGCCACATGACAATAGTTTATTTGATAAGCCAAAATTTATTTTGTATTTTCTTGAAATTTAGCATTTTACTTCATGGCCAATTTTACAAGTATAACTCTAAAAAGTTAATTAAAAATTTATTTTTCTCTATTTTGCTATTATAGTGCACAATGCTTCCCCTATTCCCTACACTATACAATTTTACAATTATTCTTATCGTTGTAGTATGCAAAGTCTTCCATGCTCCCTGTGTTCATTGTTTTCTACATATGTGTTTTTACAAAATTTTTCTCATACATGTTATAGCCTTATTTTATTTGTTATTAGTGTTGGCATGCTAGAAAAAATTAAGGGTTTAGTTGTAGTTATATTTTATTTTTTTCCCTCAATTTACATATGCTTTAGCCAAATGTGCTATGCTCATATAAGTTGCAACCTCATACATTGCAGTCTTATACGCTATGAAGCTTCACATGCTATGAAGCCTTACATGTTATAGCCTTATATGCTACAATCTTACACACTATACACTTTACATGTTGTGAATTCTTACACATTGCAATCTCTAGACATTGTAGCTCCACATGCTATGAGCCTTATACACTATAGATTTATACACTACAAGCTTATATGCTATAAAGTACAACTTGTCTTAAACCTTGAAAGCCTTCATCATGTTGATCAATTAATTGGTCTCTTGCATTTTATGCCTTTTGTTTAACTATCATA
The DNA here is from genome assembly GCA_015680685.1 of Gnetum montanum. Taxonomy (NCBI): domain Eukaryota; kingdom Viridiplantae; phylum Streptophyta; class Gnetopsida; order Gnetales; family Gnetaceae; genus Gnetum; species Gnetum montanum. The sequence goes on from MNCI01002813.1 coordinate 565,504, forward strand.
TCATACCACATTTTTTCCATGGCCATGAATAAGGAATTCACTAGCATCTATGATCCTAAGGACCCAATTGTAATGGAGCATAGGCAATCTATTAGGCTTATAGGATGTAACCCTATATACACCAACATTACTGATGAGTACTATAATTGAATATGTGCAAAAATCCAAGCTGATTTGCCAATCCCATATTAGGTGTTAGACATCAAGCATGATTTTGAGTTTATTCATAGGAATGGAATGAAGTATGTCCCCTCCCCATATGACAAAATCAAACTTTTAGAAATTTACATTAAATTGTTATACCAAATGATAATGTTGATGAGGAAGCTGTTATGAGTGAGGAGGGTAGTTTAGAACAGGACCAAGAGAATTAGGATGGGTTTCGGGGATACTATGACAATGATGCTAATGAGGAGGAACCCATACAATAATCCATGTCTAACTTATTTATAAATAATCCTTTATATTTCAAACTTTTAAGTTGGTTTCCCATGTCTCCTCCACATTTACATCTCTCTCATTTGTGATCCAACCTTGTTCCACATAGCCACCACATAGTGTTCCCTTAATGCCACCCCCATTCATCATCTCAACAAGTCCTTCTTTGGGCCTCAAGTTCTTCCAAGTTCTTTTAACTCCATTGTTACCTTTATCCTATAAATTAATGCTTAAACATAATTTTTCCTCTTCAACCCCTCTATAGTAATGGATAAATGACCTTTCCAAAGTATTCTATAACCCATTGCATAACCTCAACCTATCAAACCATTCATCCAACTACTGGTGTAGCTAGTCATACAACCAACATACCTTGCATGAGCATCCCAAAGCATGGACCAAGCTTTTTGATAGATCGTAAACTTTATAGATAAATTGAAAAAGCTTAAGATCAACACCTCTCAAATAGTAAAGTCCATGGACTTTTACAAGGATGATCCCATCACTCCTACTATCACAAAAATAACTCTTCTTGTAGGCATCCCAATTCCTTACTTTACCAAATATAATGATGAAGGAGACCCTAACATTCAATTGATGCAAGCTTGATCATATACCATGCTACATGTATTTCCCATATCCCTAACAAAAAAATCCTTAAACTAGTGCTGAGAACTACTTATAGGGTCTATCTCTTCTTTAAATGACTTGGTAAACTAGTTCATTAACCATCTCAAGTATAACTTGAGCCTAAAATAATGCCAGGTCAACTTATCAAAGTGAGATAGGGGTCTCTTGAAACCATCCAAAAGTTCATATAGATAAAGAATGATATGCTTAATGAGATACCCAAATCCATATTTGAAACATACCTTTTATCCATTTTCAAGGGGAGTAGTTAATGACTTTATCAAATCCAAGCTTTATTATGTAGATCCCTCAAAACTCAGTCAAGAACATAGAGGATGTAGTAGAAGCTAGCAATGACCCTACCTACATAACCTACAAAAATCATCATATGAAATGTGATAGGGACAAGGACAAATAAGCACATCTAGCCATGGCCATGGTTACCAAAGAACCTAAATCAATGCAAGGATCAAAGACAACACAACCTAAGGCCCTTGCCACTACTCCTCAACCATCAACATTTGATGCTCCTGTGTCTAACCCTCCAGATCCTAACTTTGAGTGGAAAGATCAGTCTAAGTACATAAAACTCCCTATGAAACCATCATAGCTTCTTACCTAGCTACTTAGAAGTATCTATATCTAACTTAAACAATTGTCTAAGAATTCTTTCAAGAGGCATGATCATCTTTGTGAAATCACTATGGACCCCACCACAACCATGAAATATGATTCTCCTATGCCTATGTACTACAAGTTAGATAGATTCTATCACTATCATAGGCTTCCTAGCCATTATATGAATTTTTTCTTAGCCTTAAAAGATAATAAATAGTGGGAAGCTATTTATAGATGCATATAATCTAGTTTGGCCTCACAGTCAACAAATGTAGGTGTACAAGGACCCTCTTAATAATAATAATGATCTATTTACCATTACCACATTCAATGTATATGATAAGCCTAATACTACTAGGGCACCATTTATAGTTTGTTTACCTTCTCATTGAGGACCAAGAACTTAGAAGTGGGGGATGAATAAGTTCTCAAAATCACAAGAAACACCTATTACACAAAACAAAAGAATTATGTCGTTCCCCTAATTAGGTAGTCCACACTCAAAGGGTAGTTTCCTTGCACACCTTTAGACCTTGTTTCCTCCAAAATCTAGTTTAGAGGACACCACAACCTTTACAAAGTTTGAGCTCTACTACAAAAATTTTTGTCACTATGATGACTCTTAGCCCCATAAGGTCCCAACAAGCTCAAGAGTGGTTTAAACGATCCTACAACCTATACAAAATAGAGCTCCACTATAGAGTATTTTGATGCAGCAAAACAACTCAATCCCATAGGATTCTAACAAGTTCCAAAAGGATGCCTTCTTACAAGAATCACATCAACCCATTAGGATAGCAAGAAAATAAAAAGAATCACAAGGAAAGAGTATAACTCAACTTAAAAATTCTAGGGATAATGAATTAGAGTTCTAGAATAAATCTAACAAATGATGTGACAATTCAAGAACACAAGTACAACAACATAAGATAGAAAATGATAGCTTTGATGTTGACAATGCTTTACCTAATACTCAAGAGTTTGAAGTCTATCTATAGCCTTGGGGTTTCTAAAAATACCTTAGAATTCATGCAACAACTATTCAACTACTAGTGTAGACATCTACTTTGAGAATGTGTCATTTATCACAAGGATCAATAATCTATAAAATTAAGGTATATAAGTCTATAAAAATTTACCATAAAACTAATCGTATTTGTGCTTTGTAAAAGGCACTTTTTATTGGTCATCACACATCCAAAAAGAACCAAGTAAACATTATTCATGGTTTCTTATTTTTAAACTTCTAATATGATCCAAATGAATAAACTCATTAAAACTATATGTGATGCATTGTAAAATTTCCTATGTTATAATTTAAGAGAAAAGGTTAAAATCCTAACCTTGAAAACCTTTAAAATAAAAGGAGATCTTATTGATACTTTCATCTTAGTTTCCCAAGCATGGGTATGAAACAAACAAAGATCTTTTCTTGTGCCTAGTCTCCACTTAGTAAGGGCTAGACCCCTAGCTTTGGAAAAAAAAGGTGCCATCACTAAATCAAAAAAAAGTGTACAACCATTAGGAAAAACCAACACTTGCACAACCTATCTCAATACATGATCTAGCAATCCAATTATAGATGTGGTAAATCACTAGTAAATCAAAACCTAAAAGGAATCCCAAATAAACTAAATTAAAAGCATTATTTAACAACATTTTATACTACCTCAAGAACTAAGAAGCCAAAGGTTCTAAACATCCAACAAGGAAAGTAACTACTAAGTGACTAATGTAAAGGATAAATTCTAATTTACTAATACAACATAATAACCATAATTATTTTGCATTATTATTGCAAATTCAAAAAATCACTATTCATGTTATTAATAATAACCTAGAAATGGATTGTAATGATTTGTTCCTATAAATAGAATCTAGTTTTAATAAAGTAGATGCTTGGCTATTTAGGAAATTCTATAGATTGGGGAGAAAAGAAATATATGATCAAGAAATATCAAAATTATTTATAATTCTTTATAATCTTTTTCATGGCTTTCAAATATGACTAGAAAAAAATGGAAAATAATCTAGATTCTTATAGCAAGAGAATAGAAATATTGTTTTGGTGATTATACTTATGTTGAGAGTGAGAGAGAGTAGGAGTTGGTAGTAAGCATGAGAATAGGATTTTCAGTGATACAAGAGGTGAGACATGGGACTTCGATGGGAGAGAACGTGAGTGGGAGTAGGCATAGGAATAGGAGCAAGTGTGGTATAGGAGGTTAGATGTGGGACACCAATAGGAAGGATATGATCCATGATGGGGCTAGTGGGACCTTGGGCAGTAGTGAGTTACTAGCGTCAATGGGCTGGGTCAATTGACAAGGGAGATGGGGGTTACTAGAGGTGGTTCTAGTCAAGCATCTTCTATTTAGGGTTGTAAAGTTATCAGGATCAAGAAGTATGTGTGGGAGGAGGGGTCTATGCACCTACAAATTGTAGTAATGCCACATGAAGGGGTGTAGACTTTAAAACATAGCCTTATTATTAAGTGTGTGTTTGTAGGTATAGGCCCAAAGTTAGAGGTGATCAACTAAAGGATGGTAGTGTAATGGAATTTCTACTAGGTGAGGGTGAAGATCCTACCTAGGAACCTACTCCTGTTCATATTTCTGATGATGTTTGACAAGGACCAGGTCCTATTGTAGAGGCCTTGGTTCTTTTGTGCCAAAGGGTTCAATTTGACCTAGTGAAAGCCAAGGATGCAGAGGGATCCCAACCTATTCTCATGTGCACCACTATGGATTCAGGCATTAGGGATATCTTGGGAACTATGGATCTCATGGTTCCTAAGGGCATTTTCCAATTTGTTTAAGGAGTTCATTTCATTTGACTAGCCCATGATACCCATGGACAAGCTAGGTTACACTCAGCTTAGTATCTGGTGGTATTTTTCCTTAAAATATTTAGTTAAGGAAGTGACCCTAGGACTCTCCTTAAGGAATGATAAAATCTAGATGGAATACAAAAACATGATGACCGAGGGGATCTTGGCCATTTCAATGTAGGGGCTCTATGGAAATTGTAGGAAAGGGGGGCATGCAATTTCAGATTGTAGGATGTCATCCAAACCTAAGGGGTTGAAGTAGATAGTTGATGGGTGGACTCAAGTGACCAAGAAGGGGGACTAGGTTTAATGCTAAGGCCTAGGGGTCCCATAGAAGTTACCTATGATAGGTGGAGGTGCTAGCAATGATCCAAATCTACCTAGCATGGTGGGGAAAGTTTGATGATGGGAGGAGGAATCAATGGGAATGCTACCAAAGATGGTGAATATCATTGAGAAGGATAAGTTGGATAGGAGTTTGGGGACAAGTTGCCCAATGATGCACATGGTTGCAGAAGGAGGGAAGAAATTGACATTGTTGATTAGGGTTCTCTCTAGTCATGGCATTGAGGTTGGAGGAGGAAGCCAAGGTGGGATGCTCCAGGGTCACCCATTTTAGTTAGGCCTTCCTCACCTTGGGTGTCCTTCAAGACTTTGAGTGGAGGTATCTAACCTCATTTGGGGAGTTAGATCAATATTCTTAGGGAAAGTCCCATGTCTTCTCTATTCAATGTGGTGGGGGTAGCCTAAAACCAGAGGAGGGATTCATGGTCTCCCTCAAGCCTACTAAAGCTAGCAAATCTTCAAGCATGGTTTCTTTGGGAAAGAAGTCTTAGAAGGAGGTTGACCTAGGGATTTAGTGGACCATCCAAGAGGTTTACAAGAAGAATTCCATTGGTGAACCATGAGAATCCTCTAATGGAATTATAGGGGTTTCATACCCCCTTCAAATATAATGCCCATAGACATTTGGTTTGTAAGGAATGATGTGATGTTTTGTGTCTATAGGAGATGAAGATGCTATTGAACAAATGCAAATGGCTCAATTGGCAAGGTTGGAGAACATTTTTAGTGGGTTACCAAGGAGGTGCAGGGGATGTGGTGGTTCTATCTTAGTGATCATTTGACATCGTAGATATTTTAGATTGGAGTATATCTATTTGAATTTCAATGGGGATGGTGCTTATGATCTTCTATGGGACTCAAAAATGTAAAGAGAGGCTTTGTAAGCTATAGAGGATTGCTACACTGGTGCTTGACAAGAAGCAATGGATTTTGGTTGGGGATTTCAAGTAGAGATTGTTTACTTGGAAGAAGTCTGATGGGGGTCTACAAGATCTACAAAGGGCTCAATCATTCATTCAGTTCCTAATGGTTCATGGATTGGTGAATATGGAAATTAGGGGATGCTAGTTTACATGGTGCAATGTACATAAAGAGGTAGCCTAGGTAATGAACAATATTGATTGAGTTTGGGTGGAATTGGCCCTTCTCTTGTAATAGAGTATGATTGTTTGGAGTCTAGGGTCGGTGGCTTCGGATCACATATCATTCATCTTCTAAATTCTACTAGTAATTATAAAGATAAGAGAGAGGAGAGAAGAAAAGTAGGGGAAAAAAGAAAAGGGGAGAGTGTATATCCATAAGAGAGAAAAAGAAAGCTCAATCACAAGGGATGTGATTAAAAATGAACATTAGCAAAAGAAGACTATGGCTGAAACAACAAATGAAAAATAAAAAGATGATTGTGGCTGAAGAAGAAGATGAACAACAACAATAAAATATTTTAGATGAAGCAAAAAATGGATGGAGTATTAAATTTTTCTAAGAGTTTATGATCCTTCTTGGATAGAACATGGTGGATGCTCTCAACTTGATGTTGGTGAGACAATAGGTTAGATGGAAGCTTAACTATTCTAGGATTATGATTATCCCCAAGCAACCTAATCTATTAGATCCAATGCACTTTAGACTATTAGGGCCTATACTATGTTGATCTGGATCCTTTCAAAGATGTTGATGCATTGTTTAGTTTCTGTCATGTTGAAGCTAGTTGGGGAACACTAGGTGGGATTTATTCAAGATTATTTATTCATGTAGGAAGCTATTTGTTCCATGAGGGAAGCCAAATTTCTAGGGGTGTGCCTAAAACTCAATATTACAAAGGCCTATGATATGGTGAGTTGGGAGGCCTTATCCATAATTATGATCAATAAATGCTTTGATCCAAATTTTATTACTTTTTGCATATACATATAGGCTTATAGGGCATTTTCCTTTGATGTTGGGGGGAGGTTTTGGCATGTTCTCTTTCATTGATAGAGGACTAAGCTGAGGGGAGCTACTTTCTCCTTTTCTTTTCATCATTGAAATGGATACTCTAAAATCTTATTACAAGGACAAGGACATTTAGGAGCTTTAGATTGTAGGGTTCAAATTTCTAGCTAAGCATTACAGTAATGATACCATGCTACTTTCCAAGGTGACGTTTACATATGTGCTATAGATTGGTGGGCTCTTCAATGCATGGCCCTAAAGATTGGTCCAAAGATTAATTAGGGGAAATTTTTACTCCATTTAAACAACATTAATGCCAAGGTAGAAAGTCATATTTCACAAGTGCTAGGAATCTTACATGGCATCATGCAAGATTCTTATTTGGATATCCCCCACTTTGAATGGGGGAGGAAACATACATGGAACAAGTTGGTGCAAAAGATGGAAGCTTGAGTTAGGTACTAGAATAACCATTTTTGAATTAGGAAAGGCAAGATTGTCCTTGCTTTACAAGTCCTTTTTGCAATCATAAGGTTTATGGCCTTGGTGGCTTCTTCCTCATAGGTCATTATTTAGAGGATTAATTAGGTAATGCATGATTTATTTG